>JACN01053518.1:0-11294 GCA_000787155.1 Scartelaos histophorus | reverse complement strand
CCAGCCTGGCTAGTTGTAGAGAGTATTTTCTACAAACAGACCCGGATGGACGCTTACGTTAGACGTCACGGCCTCGTCTCTGTTCGCTGATTGGGCGACTGTTTTTCGTTCTGCAAGCGGACCGTCCCTGATTATCGTTCCCTGACCTAGTAGCTGGAGTAAAATGAAATTGAGCGGAGGTGCTAGTTGGCGCCAGCCTGGCTAGTTGTAGAGAGTATTTTCTGTTAGATAATACTCCCTACAACTGTACAACAACTCATGATAATGTGTTACATAAGGATTATTTGTTGTAGGGAATATTATCTGTTATATAAGGGTGAGTTGTTGTACAGTTGTAGGGAGTATTATGTTAAATAATAAATAAGGGTGAGTTAATGTACAGTTATAGGGAGTATTATCTGTTACATAAGGATGATTTGTTGTACAGTTGTAGGGAGCATTATCTGTTACATAAGGCTGAGTTATTGTATAGTTGTGGGGAGTATAATCTGTTACAAAAGGGTGATTTTTTTGTAGAATTGTAGGGAGTATTATCTGTTACATAAGGGTGAGTTGTTGTACAAAAATTGACTAGGGACAATAAAAAGTCCCAAGTTTAGTCACGTCACAGCACTAAGGTTTGTGCAGAGGTCAAAGGTGAAGCGCCCAAACGAACCAAAGCAAACATGGCGACCTCGACAGCTTATTTTAGCGTCAGTACAACAGGAAAGACGTCTGTGCTTTTCTCTCAACTGGATCTTATTAATGTCTGATCACTTTCAGAGTACTACACACATCACTTTGGTGTGAACCAGATTAGGCTCGCATCTCCACAAACCTGACTCTTAATTGGCCTGGGGGAGGGCCTCTTACTGCCTGTTTCCATGGAAATGTGGTTTGTTTGGCTATAATCTTCCACAATACGGCTAAACGTGTCGGTCTCCTTAGATAATGTTATGAAGTATGGTTTAACTTTCTGTTTCCATGGAGTCAGGAGACATGCTGCCTCCAGAAAGTTCCCCTCTGTTGCTTTACATAAAAATGTGACATAATCAGCATTGGGTATGTTGAAATTTTGTTGCTTTTTCAGTTCGGTGCAACACCAACTCTGCCCTCTCAGCTACGTATTTGTGCATAGCTTCATTTTTACCACGTAACTCAACAAGACGTGGACAAACTTTACGCTATTCTGCTATTTTCAGAAAGATTCTTAGCAAGATATCGATACCAGGTCATTACTTTTTAAAGAAGTAACGAGTAAGGAGCAAACACTTTTTATTAACTTTAGTAACTTCCCCAATGCTGGACATAATATTAAGGCTAATCATTTCTTCACTTTTGATTTAGTCCTGGTTTTATAATATCACCAGCACCGATAATACAAAATCCACTGCAGTAATGTTATTCATGGCCACACTTGAAACTTTCTGCTGTGAAGTGGTCGTGTGGCTTTAAGTATCCAAATCTGAGTCCGATTAGAGCCGAGCCTCTTCTGTCCAAATCACCCAGAATCACTGTAATGGAGTAATTCACACCAGCCCCATTGACCGGCTCCTTTTATGGTGAATGTGTGGTATTTAACAGATCGAAGACACTGACTTATGATGTGGACCTGGGGCTGTGAGGACGCCCCATTCTTCTCCATAACAAAAGAGGAAGTGCATTAAAAACTAGCATTGATGGGCTGTTGGGAGGCGCAGTCAATGGGCTCTCGCGGTTTCAAATTAAAAGCCTCTTAGGGTGAAAATTGTTTTCTCTGGTCATCCGTCATGTCGAGGAGAGGCGGCCATTTTGCGGAGATTAATGGTGAAATAAAACAGGGAGGATGCGTGGAGGTTTGAGGCACGCTGTTTAAAATGTATCACAGAGTTTTATACAGGTGGGAGTGAAAAAGAAGAGTTTATTTTTTAGATTTCTTCAGTATTACAGTGGATCTTTGGACAACTTTTAGCTCAACAATGTTTGTCCTATTTTGTTTTTGAGTTTGACTAGTCTGGTCCTGATGTTGACTTGATCTGGTCTTGCTCTCGTCCTGAGATATTTGCTTTGCTATTTGCTATTTGCTTATATTTCATCCTGATTTGTTTCCCCTCTCTGTTCTTGCCCCATCATCTTGCTATTCTTACCCTCATGTTTGTCTCATTCAACATGACGCCGCCTCAACAGCCCGGAGGATACAGAACTCGTCTCTAAATGCCAAAAATAAGTGTCAACTGAAGCTTGAGCACCACCAACTTTTTTCCCCATTTACAGCTCCTTGTGCCCTGATAGTGAGCCATTTTTTTCCGTGCTCAGCCATGCAATTTTAAGTTTCGTTTCTGTAAAATATCAATAAATGTGCTTTCTTTTGGTGTGAACTGGTTGGATTCTTGTGTCATTGCAACAAACTTTGTGCAAACTGCGAGGAAGCTACAGTTCGAAAAAGCCGCTAAGAACCGCCGCATTGGTTTAGTAAACAGCGTCTTACATCTGTGGAGTCTGTAAAAGTCGAACATAAACCACATAATCCCAGCGCCGCAGACTCAGTTACACTAGAAGAGTCGGGAGTTAGATTGACGACCCAACAGTCAATAGAAAATGTTGTAGCCTCGTTTTCGATTTTGGTTTTGGTCATAATTACAAGGCTGCTACATGTCTATACTTTAAACACATTAAAATCTCAAATGGGCTTATGTGGCTCTGTCGTTTTATGGTTTGTATGTTGTAAAGTTTAATAATGTAAAGTTTATTTATGCTGAATATTTAAATGAAGAATCTGCAGGAGTATTACTTGTACATTAGTGTTTTGAAACGTTGGGTTTTATCTGAGCAGTGGCTTGTGGGAAATGTCAGCTCCTCACTATACTTAAATATGATATTGCGCTATTTTCTGATCTATGTCTTGAGTGGGCTCATCTTTCCACAGATCTGACCTGTAGCTTGGCCCTATAGCATCACCTGTCGTCTCCGTAGAGATAAATAAAAGTTATGCCATACTGCGAAACATTCCAAGTAACATCTCCACCAGAAAAGTTGCGTAGTGAATCTTTATTACGTGACGTTATTTCACAAACAAACCTGGAGTTGTGTTTTGTTCCATTCACACATGTTTATCACAAGCTGAGTTCTTCTCTCAAACAGAAAACACTGTTCCAACGTTGTGATGTCGTGTGGTCATACAGGAAGTGCTCCACTGTGTTTTTAAACTCCACACACCTTCATTAGAATCATTTGGATCATTTCAGCGTCGGAATTACTAATTTTTACTGAACAAAAAGGTAAAAAATAGACGTAGTTACCCTGAAAACTACCACAACGTGATGTCACAACTTGGATCAGAGCGTTTTGAGCTTTGGAGATGTAGACAAACTAATAATAAAAGGTTACTCAAACTCAAAATGTGTGAATGAAACAAAACACAACTCCAGGGATTGTTTTTTTTGAGGAGATAACACCTTTATAACATGGCTTAAAGCTCAGAAGAGTCAATTCTGTGTAATATCGCACCTTTAAAGTACCATTCTGATCAGTATTCTCCATTAATTCATCACTTCTCACTTGAGTCCACCTTCCTCTTCCAGCGGCGAGTTAATGACAGACTTGTTATGGCGGCGCTCTATAATTTTCGCTCAAAAATGTCAGAGGGAGTGGCTCTTCCTCATCGTAATTGAGTATTGATCTGGATATAAACAGCAGAGAGACTCCCACCCGACGGACAGGCCCATCTCTCCGAAATCCACAATAAATGTCGCAGCGGGTCCGAAGAGAAAGTTATGGATGATAGAAAGAGGCTGGTCCCGCACAGGCTGATTTATAAAGGCCGAGATGAGTCTTATGAGAGCTGTCATCAGGCTGCAGTCGGGCCACAGCATGAAAAGTGAAGGTGCGGAGGTAAGAGCTCTGCGAGTGTGACAAACGAATGCTCAAAGGATGAATTATCGACGTAGAAACTGTTAATAAAATAATAAATTGATCATGAGACCGTGTAGCGTTATTAACTGTGGCACGATTTGATAAAAATGTAAAAAAAAAGCTAAATTTTACTCCTTAAACCTGCACTGCACAACTTTTCTGGTTTACAGTACGACATGCGTTATCGAATTTTCATCACGTAAGAAATAATCTAACAACAAACTCTGCAATTATGTATTTAAATTCTATGTTTTTTCCGCACCTAAATTATTGCATTACTTGTTGTACTCTGACAAGCATTACTACTCGTAAATTAGCGGAAACTATTTATAAAAAAGCACTTAAAGCATTAGACAAAAAGGCCACTAATTATCACGATTGCAGAATTCTTGACAAATACAAATTTCTAAACTGGGACAACACAATCAAATATGCAGAGTTAATTTTGGTTGACAAAGTTTTTACTAATCTCGCTGCTCTTCCTCGAAAGGAGTTTGTGAAGAAATTGAAATCAGACAAGAGCAGGATCTCGATGCTGTTTAGGAAAAATGAGAGCTTCAACACTGCAGCGTTTTCTAAAAAGCTTGAAAACAGTGGTTGTTCAATCGTCAAATATAATCTATATATATTTAGGGATTGTTGGTTTAACTCTTTTTCTGAGTTTGAATTTCAAATTAACCGTCTGAAATTAATTGTAGGTAGTGAGTGCGCTGGTGTTATACTTTTGTGTGGTTGTTGTACTTTTCCACGTCCTGTGATTGTTGGACATTGACCTGCCGAGGGACTGAAGATGGAAACAACAAGAAAAGCA
The DNA here is from genome assembly GCA_000787155.1 of Scartelaos histophorus. Taxonomy (NCBI): domain Eukaryota; kingdom Metazoa; phylum Chordata; class Actinopteri; order Gobiiformes; family Gobiidae; genus Scartelaos; species Scartelaos histophorus. The sequence continues at coordinate 6,613 of JACN01053518.1, read as the reverse complement.
AGAAGAAGAAGAACAACAAGAACACATAGAAGAGCAAGAAGAAGAAGAACAACAACAACAACAAGAAGAACAGCAAGAACAAGAACAAGAACAAGAACATAAACAACAACAACACAAACAAATAGAAGAACACAAAGGACAACAAGAACACTAAGAAGAAGAACAACAACACAAACAAGAACAACAACAAAAAGAACATGAACAACAACATGAACAAGAAGAACAACAAGAACATCAAGAAGAGTAGTAAGAACAACAAAAACATGAACAAGAAGAACGCAAACAACAACAGGAAGAACAATGAAAATAACAACAAAAAGAAGAACACAAACAACAAGAACACCAAGAAGAGCAACAATAACATGAACATCAAGAAGAACAAAGGAAAAAAGTATGCAAACAACAACAACAACAACAACAACACAAACAATAAGAAAAAAAGGAAGAACAACAAAAGGAAGAACAACAACAAGAACAACGAAAAGAACACGAACAACAACAAAAAGAACATCAAGAAGAAGAACAACATGAACAACAACAAGTATGCAAACAACAACAACATGAACAAGAAGAAGAACAACAACATGAACAACAAGTACGCAAACAACAAAACACGAACAAGAAGAAGAACAACACAAACAACATGAACAAGAACAACACAAACAACAACATGAACAACAACATGAACAACAACATGAACATCAAGAAGAGCAAGAACAACAACAAGAACATGAACAACAACAACACAAAACAACAGCAAGAACACAAACAACAACAGGAAGAACAACAACATGAACAACAAGTACGCAAACAACAACAACAACATGAACAAGAAGAAGAACAACAACACAAATAACAACAACATGAACAAGAACAACACAAACAACAACATGAACATCAAGAAGAGCAAGAACAACATGAACAAGAAGAAGAAGAAGAAGAACAACAACACAAACACAAACAAGAACAAGAACAACTCTCTCTCGAGTGTTGTCTTGCCTCTTCCTAGATCTAACCCATAACTTGACCTGGTGGCATTACCCGTCTCCATGGAGATTGGAAAGCGACTGCAGAACATTCAGCCAATAACATTTTAATCACAAAGACGGTTCCTTTACTCGAAAAGTTTCACAGTTTAAGTCATAATATCTAATACCGAGACCTACTGATGCATAAAAGAGTTTCCTTGTAGCGCTGTGACAAATTAATTTAGTAAAATATACCAAAAAGTTCCAAAAATATATCGATACAACAGCCCACGATATTACTACTATATCATCACATTAAACGATACGATATTTTGATATTTCTGCACGGCCCTGGTCATAATGTAGATCCTTTAATGTGAGTGTCTGGTGTGTCTACAGTAATAGTCGACTCCCTCTTGTCCCTTTTACACGGGGAGTCCAGCAGTTATGTCAGAGCCGCCGTTAACCTCGTCATAATCACCGCTGAACTATGGCCGCCGCCCCTGCGCGCTTCCCTGGGAGACCCCGCTAACGACATATAAACGTGCCATTCGTTTTCATTAGTCGGCACTTCACTTCTGATCGGGGCTTTAATGCTGCAGAGTGAAGAGCGGAGGAGCTGCAGTGGGCGGAGGGTCAGGGAGCAGCTATAGGAGCTAATGTTGTACTGCACTCCCTGGCCTCTAGGGGGTGATCTTCTGGGTAATACGCCGTTGGATCGCCGGAGCTGATGGGTATAATGTCTTTGTAGGATTGCGTGTTTTTTAATCTGCTAATTTGTGATTTCCCTGCGCATTACCCTTCACATGAACCAGACTTTTTATTGTTAGTCATTTGATTAAAGGTTTGGAAAACACTGAAAAATAATAACCATATTTTTGTTATGTGCACTGTTTTCCTTCTTGTCTTTTAAACACAAAACATTTATAGACTGATCTCAAATTCAGGGTGTGGGATCCTAACAGTACAGGTGTGTGCAGTGCCGAGTTTTGCGTTGTTAGGGCCAAAAATGGCAAATCTACTAGTTTCTGCTAATGTAAATGTAAATGTAAATGTAAATGTAAATGTAAATGTAAATGTAAACTTAGGTCCTGGACTAGAGCAGATGATTCTAAATGGATCAGTCAATACTTTGCAATTCTCAAGTTGTGCGATGAAGAGAAAAGCACTTTTTAATGACATGTCCACTGAACTGTGTGAACTGTTTTTAAACCATTTTATTAAGAAAGTGTCTGACATCAAGAACCAAATATCTGCCAAGCCATTTATGCAAACAGAGAAGCTCTAGTTTTTGTTTTACTAATTTTACGATTATGTCCCTTTCTTCGTGAGCTGATCCCACATGAAGGTGACCACGTGCTGTCTGGATGTTGCACCCACCAAATTCCTCAAAGATGTTTTTAATCTGTCTGGACCCAGTGTTTTATCTATTGTGAACCAGTCTGTGTCAGAAGGCCTCGTCCAGTCCCATTTTAAACATGCCGTGGTCCAGACACTTTTAAAGAAACATAATCACCTCTGATTTGAGTAATTTTAGCCCAATTTTAAAGCTCCTAAAGTTTTAAAGAAAGTTGCTTGTAACCAACTTTATTGTCATTACACATTTAGGAATACAAGGCAGAAAGTGTAATACAGTGGTCCCACAATAACCCACAATAGGCGAAATCCACAAAGAAGTCAGCTTTATTTTTTACAATTATTATATATGTTTTAATACGTTACAAGAAATTGATTGACAGTGTCTACAGTCCCTTAGCCAATCAGGACACAGAACACAATGCACGTTCATATGCTGAAAAAAAAAGAAAAAAAAAAAAAGCAAAATTGCACAAAAATATAATAAGAAATAATAAATAAAAAATATAAAGTATATCACAGTGTAGATTGTAGTGAATATATACAAATCAATCTCAGTATGAACAGCAGTGAAGCTAAATGTATTTGAATTTTAGTGAAAAATATATTTTTTGGTTCGTTTCAGATGCATTTTTGTATCGATTTGAGAAGTAATTATCACGTATCACTGAATTTTATATAGATTTTTTGTAGATTTTTTTTCTTACACCCTCTAAAAAAGCAACAGCAAGAACAAAAAGTGATATTAATGTACTTAAGCTGTTCTCTGAGTGTAGCAGGCAGCAGAGTAAATACAAAGAGTGGAGTAAGTACAGAGTGAAGTAAGTGTAGACGACCTCTTCCTCTAACAGACTCGTACAGAGAGGCTGATTTGAGCCTTTTGACTCTGGGAGCAGGTCTGTATTAAAGCCACTGTCATTCACACTCGTTTAAATAGCCTCTGATTAGCTTTCGCGCGCTAACACCGTCGGCGCGCCCTCGTATCTGTATTTATCTTGTCGATTATTGACCAGCTTTTCCCTCCTCGCGTCAGTATTAATTTGACATGCGGCGTGGGGCTCACTGTTAATCATATTTAAACAGATATGGGGGGGACATTAAAATCAATTTCCCATTATCCGTGAGCTTAGAGAAGCAGCGTGAGACTGAAGTGATGGTTTATGCACGGATGCCCCGCCACACAGCCGAGCGGGGTAAATAATACGTTCATTTGGGGCTAATGAGAAAAAGGGCAAAACATGAAGGTAGATTCTGGATCATAGAGAGATTAACCAGTGTAATGTCATGTTGGGAGTGTAACCGACCAGGAAATGCAAAGTTAACACAATTGCATTTAAAAATCAACAAAAAATTCAAGGCTTTATTTTGTCGTTCGAAATTTTTTGCGAAATTTTGTGCGAAATTTCACTTTCAAGACACTCAAACTGCTTTTACACCGAGGAGCCACTCTCAAATTCACACAGTCAGACCCCAGTGTACTCAGACCGGGTTGTATGAATGCAGAAGGGGGCTAAGTGTCTTGCCCAAGGACACAATAGCAGCAGGGGAAGCTGGAATCTCGCCGCTAAACTGTGAGTCAATGGATCTGACCGCTTGATCGATGATGTTTATGCCATGAGCGGGATTCGAATCTCAAACCCTCGGATCAGTCGACAAAAAAACTCTTATTTAATAGTTCATTTAAAAAAAATAAATTATAGCACCAATTTAATTTAATCAGAAAATGTGTTTTTTGCATAGAAATTGTCCCAGATTTTTTTTTAAAATTCTAAATAGATAGTGAAAGTATAGAAAAATTAACTAACAATATAGACAGACAGATTTTAGGTAGATTTTAAGCCACATTTTACTGAGTTGGAAGAGTAATTAAATGATACAACTGTTAAATTAAGAGTTTTAAAGCTTGTTAAATATGTGTGAATTAAACAAAACACAACTCTAGCTCTGTTTGGGATGAAAACAGCATAATTTGGGCTTTTAATTTCAGGAATCAGGGGCAAGTAAATCTCTGTCCTCTGTAGAAATAAAGAAAAAGAAGATTCAGCGGCTGCAGTCCCTCCTCAGGCTCTGATCAATACTTGTGCGATAAGACAGGACACCTTCCAACAGCCAGGGGGCGCTAGAGAAGCCTATCTATGCATTATATGAGCTTTAATTACCCACAATCCACCTGAGTTTGCATTTATAAGCCGAACATGAACAAGACCTCGAGGTGTGAACCGAATGAACCAGGTTTGACTGATGTGAAGCAGCAGTCACCTTCAAATGCAGAGAAAGTTTTAAGACAAAACTTTGAAGAGGTTTAAAAATTTGTAATGTTTTTGTTATCTTTATTAATATCCAAAAAGTGTCCATATTGTTCCTCCCACACAGATGAAAAATAGAACTGGTGGGCACACTTGTATTCTCTGTTCTTGGTGATTTCACTCATTTAAAGTGTTATAGCAAACTAAACTTTTAAGCATTTCTTTGCACACATATTTTAGCTTAACGTATAAATTACCATCTCATTAACACTCTCAATTTTGTTCTTTTGAGTAATAAACATAAACTTAAACACACACTATGCATTTTTTCTATGGATGTGTCATTGCTCGGCCTGGAATGTTCCACAGTGTGACATTAAACCGCTCTAGGCTTTACATTTATTCAATTGCACGTGGTTTTACGGCTCAAAAATACCTAGAAAAACAGGCGTTCTGACTGTGAGCAGGGTCGCCTCTCCACAGATCTGACCTGTAACTCTTTATCTGGTCTGGTTTGGTCTCCATGAAGACAGAAAGCTTTAATGCTATACTGCGAAACATTCCAGACAAAGACATTTCGACAGAGAAAAGCATTTGACAGACAGTTTGGGCGTCGTCTGTGTCCATGGTGCTGTCGTTTATAGTTTTAAATACTGTACATTTCAAGTATTTTAAGCATTACAGTGTAGAGCACTTTATATTTAAAGTATCCTCCACTTATCTGGAGTAAGAGAGAATAAATATTGCTAGTTAAACAATCTTTCTCTATCATTTAAAGTGCTAAAGTTTACTATTTAAAAGGAAAGCTATTTAGCCAGGAATAGTCGCTGTCCATGGTGCTGAAACATAAAGCCATAGTAAATACTGTATAACATTTCTTGCAGTATTTTTTATTTGTTTATAATTTTTGTTTTATTATACATATATTTAGGATTGAGCTATACACTACTTTTTTTTTTTTTTTAGTAAAATGTTTTTAAAAGCAGGTTTTATTTAAAATTTCTTTCATTAATTCATGTTTTGGTGTTAAATGAATCCCTGTTAATGTTTTGTTTTAACAAGTTTGACCACAAAATTGTCTACACAAAAAAAAAAATCTAAAAAATCTAAAAAAATAAATCTGTTTGTCTACTATCCGTTATTATGGACAATATCCAATCTCACTGTGATATTATCACGACATCCAAATCTCGCGGCACAATATTATTTAGATATCCAAATCTTATGGTCTGATGTTATCATGATATGCATCTCACGGTACGATAATTACTGCAATATTTTGAGGATATGTTAACCGAATTGTACATTTTTTCTTTTTAAATATCTTAACGAGTCTTCAGTGTGAATCCTTACAGTTGTATTCTAAAGAAAGATGATTTAAAAGTGCTTAATACGTTATTTTATGATGTAGTAAATTAAGTAAAGGATCATGGCCTGTGCAGCTTCTTGTGTTTTAATCCTTTTGAGTGAAAAACTTTACAATTCGATATGTTGTGACAGTCTGCGAAAAATTTTGAGAATTTTACAGTATTTTGGTTATTGTCACCATTGCTTCTTTTGCTTAATGATATTTTAGCCTTTTTCTTATTCTTCTGAGAGTAAGTTTTAATATTTGCAATTCAGTTCAGATAGGTGTCAATAATTAAGATGTAATGTAATCATTTTTGAAGTATCTGAAAACCACCAATCACTTCTCAAAGCAGCGGGGGCAGACCACAGGAACAAATGACCAAATATGGGCATGAGGATGAATGGGGGTCTCGGTGCCTCAGCTGAGCGACTTTAAAGAATTAGCTTTAGGAGAATTCCCATTATGGCTCGGGACGGCGCTAAAGGCCAGGACACGGGCCAGAGGACAAAATCGTTTACCGTTCATTAGGATCGCATTGATTAAAGAGCACTTCCTGTAGCATGGGTCGCTAACCTGCCCCGCGGCTAACCCCACGCTAACCGCACAGCTAACCCAGCACAGGCTAAAGGGCCGATGAGGATCTATGAGAGAGAAAGACGAGAGATTTTCTACTTTTCTACAAATGCAAATAA
>JACN01023989.1:0-12773 GCA_000787155.1 Scartelaos histophorus | reverse complement strand
CTATTCGCGTGCCAGTGAAAACTTGGTCATTTTTAATATATTTTTTTTAAGGCGCCAGCTCATCGAAGGTTTATCGAACGTGTCTAATTTATTATCGTATTTATTTTTAATCGCGCATAAAATCAAAAAATCGCCCCAGCCATGATCCTGGTGTTTGTATTTCACTATTTTGTCCCTAAATCAAGATATAAACCTTAAAACAGACTCATTAAGAGCCTTCTTACCCCAAGGTCAGCACCCTCTAGCATTAGAAACAACAGCATTTTACTGCAACAATAGTAGGGTCTTCATTCAAAAAACATTGCTAAATAACGGAGGCAGCATTCTTAATCCCAGCCAGACGGGCCCAGGTTCGATTCCAGAGCCAGAGTGGATTTAACATGTTCTGGGTCAGTTTGTCCAGAGGACCACTGTTCCAGACAGGTTTAACATAGAGACACTGAAGACCCAAACCTCCAATTCTCAAAAGAAGCAATCACCAGCTTACTAGTATCACCATGTTATTCACTTCACACAACCATTCAAGTAACATGTCATCAGAAGTGGCAGCATGATTAGATTAGACTGAGCTTTATTGTCATTACACATGTATAAATACAAGGTAAAAAAGGGGTTTTAGCATCTAACCAGAGGTGCAGGAGCTGCAAGTGCCATAATAGAGAATAAATAGTGTATTATAGTGTAGATTGTTGATTGCAATTTGATAATTGCATCTTTTCCAACTGCAACTGGATCCACTGACTTAAAGACTGATCCTTATCTTAACCATAGTCACTACATCTCTAACCTTAATCTAATTAACCCAGATCTGAACTATGTTGCTGATCTAATAATCAAGGCTTTATATCATCAGGCATCATGGGGAGGTCTGGACGATGATGATGATGATGACGAGTACAGATTTTATTCTCCACAATGTGATGAATATCTACATACACCTCCAGGCAGAGTAGCTCCTCTGTGGCCTGACCCTTCACACCACTTGCACCCTTAGAGCCTTCTCATCTGTGCACCAACATGTCCTGGTGGTGAGTCCAGTCATGTTATGTAACAACATCAGAAAACACAGGGTGGAAAAAGGTGCAATCTGGACTTTGCTTTTAAAGCAGAGATAATGTACTTTTGTTTGCTTTATGATCTCTGACCCCCATGGATCATGATGTACACTTTAAAATGCAATATTATATCTAAAATTACTCAATAAAAGAAACATGACCACTGACCTCTGGGTGGGGAAACTGTGAAGTCCAATGAGGGCTTAAGGAACCAGTTCCACCGTAAATGTCATCACAACAAAGCACTGCGTGCTTTCAGCAGAGTATGGAGAGCTGTACGTCACACTAGCAAACAGCAAATTGTTTTTCCTTTTATGTGAAAATGACTACTGACTACTATCACAGATTAAAAAAATAACTAAAATTGGAAAAGGAAGCGTGTATGTCACATTGGTGGAGGTGAAAACATGGGTAGATTGGGGCAATGGTGCCTTGAAGGAGAATAAAGATTATTCAAAAATGCATGAAACACTGAAATACAACTTCAGAGGGTCAGTGAGAAGGGAGCTTGTTGTTACATAACAACAAGCTCTTTCAAGTTGATTTTACAGAATATGTCTCCTTTAAAGGTGAAAAGTTCCAGCTCTCATCGAAATGGCCATGGTCTGCTGCAGTTTTCAAATGGAGAGAGCCCTGATACTGACCTGACACAGGATCCAAGTGAAATTCACTAGTCTTTGCAGTTTGGTTTCAGAACTGACTGGTGAACAAGCCACAGCCACATGTTTGTGTCACTACTTCTCAGCATTGTACCACATTCGGCATAACTATGTCAATAATACATGCACAAATACATGCACAAATGAACAGATCACATGGAAGCTGTCAGACTGAGTGACACAGAGCAGATTTTTTCACTCATGATTTTTCTTGTGTTTGTAGTTCCCCTTCACCACTGCTTTTGGATAGAGTTTAAAGATGTGTGCCAGTCCCAGGAGAGAGCAGGCTCTGTGACATGAAGGAGGAGGAAGCTGCACAATTCTGACAAATGATCTCAACCTCAAAGCTGAACACGTCATTAGCAAAATTCACACTCAAAAGCAAAAGTCACAATGAGTTTGATTTTATATCCAAATCTTGACCTTTTGGACACGTTTTTCTTTAAAGATTTTTTGTTGTTCTTTAATTTAAAGCCAGAGTGATAGAAATGCGCTGAGTACTCACATACTTTGGGTTTCTCCGTGACATGCTGGACACTGAGGCCTCCAGAGCGTTAATGGAATATCAAAGCAATGAGGAAGGGCCATTATAATCAGACATCACACTGTACAAAGAAGTGGACTAAGTGTGACCTCACACATGGCATTTGGCTCCAGTCAAATGAAGCCCATGAGGCTAGCAGTTATAGGAGTGAATTTGGTGCGACTGGAATAGAAATGTATTTACAGACAAAACAGCGTAATACAAACACCAGGATCACGTGACTTTTGCTTTTGAGCATGAGCTTTGCTAATGACGTGTTCAGCTTTGAGGTTCAGATCATTTCTCAGACATGTGCTGCATGTGGAGGTCGTCTCCAGCCTCCTCCTCCTGTGTGTCACTGCAGAGCTGAGCTCTCATTAGAACTTGGACTCAAATGCTTCATATGCTTCATATGCTGCAATTATTTTGTGCTGACTTAAAGAGGTACTATGTCACTTTTCGGGGGAAGGACACCCGTTTGTGTCATGGAGATGTCATTGATTTGCTTGATGTCCACAGTAGGGTATTAAAGTCATCTACCTCCATGGAGACAGGTGACACTGCCGGTCAACTGGAGATGAGGCCCTAATTTTTTATTTTTATTTACTTTTTGATGACGTCACAAATCGCGTAACCCCACTTTAAAAATCCCCACAGCACCACTGAGTTATTATTTTCCATCAGAAAATGCACACAATATTTCTTGGTCTGTGGGAGACAGTGTAACAACTTAAAGTGAAAGGGCACTTTAACTTTAGTCTATTCATCAGGGACCTTACCTTTGTCTACTATTTTGAAATGAAATGCAATTTTTCCAGACATTAAAAAAGCTTGAGTTTAAAAGTCATGTTTTTGTGTATTATTTGATGAAGTCATCCACTAAAATTCATCCATCCATCTTCTTCCGCTTATCCTTCCGCTTATTCTTCAGCTCATCCGGCCAGCCGGAAGACGTAGTCCCTCCAGCGTGTCCTAGGTCTTCCCCGGGGCCTCCTCCCGGTGGGACATGCCCGGAACACCTCCCGAGGGAGGCGCCCAGGAGGCATCCGGACCAGATGCCCGAGCCACCTCAGCTGACTCCTCTCAACGTGGAGCACCAGCAGCTCTACTCCGAGCTCCTCCCACGTGACTGAGCTCCTCACCCTGTCTCTAAGGGAGCACCCAGCCACTCTGCGAAGCAAACTAATTTCGACCACTAATATCTGTGATCTCGTCCTTTCGGTCATTACCCAGAGCTCATGACCATAGGTGAGAGTAGGAACGTAGACTGACCGGTAAATCGAGAGCTTTGCCTTTCGCCTCAGCTCCCTCTTCACCACAACGGTCCGATACAGCGACAGCATCACTGCCGATGCTGCACCGATCCACCTGTCAATCTCATGCTCCGTCCTCCCCTCACTCGTGAACAAGACCCCGAACTCCTCCACTTGAGGCAGGAGCTCCTCACCCACCCGGAGAGGGCAAGCCACCTTTTTCCAGTCAAGAACCATGGCCTCAGATTTGGAAGAGCTGATCTTCATCCCAGCCGCTTCACACTCGGCTGCAAACCGCCCCAGTGCACGCTGCAGGTCCTGGTTCGATGAAGCCATCAGGACAACATCATCCGCAAACAGCAGAGATGAGATCCTGTGGTCCCCAAACTGGACCCCCTCCGGCCCCTGACTGCGCCTAGAAATCCTGTCCATAAACACTATGAACAGGACCGGTGACAAAGGGCAGCCCTGGCGGAGGCCAACACGCACCGGGAACAGGTCTGACTTACTGGCGGCAATGTGAACACAGCTCCTGCTCCGGTCGTACAGAGACCAGACAGCCCTTAGTAAAGGACCCCGGACCCTGTACTCCCAGAGCACCCCCCACAGGAGACCATGAGAGACCTGGTCGAATGCCTTCTCCAGGTCCACAAAGCACATAAAATGAATTTACATAAAATAAATCTTGCTTTTGGGGTAAATATTGTTATGCGAGTAATTGAGATTAATGAATTAAAAAGTCAATAATTAGATTCTTTTTTTTTTTTTTAATCAAGTCCCACCCCTAGTACAAATATATGTCAGTAGTAGTACAACTGTATTTCGTCCAATCAATGTCGAAAGCCATATACAGATGACATTTGGTAATCTAACAGAATAGAAGATCTTTTGATCTTCTATTCTTCTCTCTGTACATTTATTGTAACTCTGAAGGCTGATTTCCCCTAAAACACCTGCAGACTAAAATGACAATGACAATGCCAACTGAATGTGTTGGAATTGTGTCTGAATCCTTTGGAGGACAAACAAATGGCTGAGCTCTTTCTTAAACCAGTTAATTAGTTTTAGCCCAATATACTCTCATTATCAGAGCCCGATCTACAGGCGGTAGATTGTTTGCAGTTTGATGGGTTTTGACAATTCTCATGTAAAAGCCAAAAGCCACATCACAAAAAAAAAGATTCTGTGTGGTGCAGTTTCACTCTAAAACTCCTCCCTTTGGGGCTGGACTTGGACCTTTTAAAGTAATATTAGTGCCTCAAGCCAGCACAATCAAATGTAAAAAGGTTTGTAGATGTGAGCTGAAACATCTTGTTGAAAAAACTGGGTAAAGATGACCCCCACTGAAACCTCTACAATTTAGGGACTTAGTATAGTATAATTATAGTAATGTATAAAATATCCTATTACAGCAGCGTGTGTTTAGGGTCATTTTTTGTATTTGTTGGTTAGGTCTGGCATACAGGCTGGTTCTGATTCACCCCAGAATATTTGATTTGACAGAAAATAAGTGGGTTACAGCTTCCCCTTCATGTTTCAGATGCCCAGGAGCTTGATAGATCCTTTTATCAGGGTTGATGAAAAGGAATAAATAAAGCAAACTTCCGAGCACCTGCGGGGAGGCCCACCTCTGCAGAACAGGCTCCAAAATGTGAAAGAACTGTAGACTCTAACCACAAAAGTGCAGAAACATCACTATAACAGCAGTTAAGTTTGTTCTATTTTTTTTTCTGTCGGCTCTCTTTGCAGTGCTTGAGAAGACTGAAATAAGGTGCTGTTTCAGGGACAGATCAGGATCTGCTTTTAGAAACAATAATACTATTACATCTAATATTTAGCAGTTTCCAGAAAGGTGCTGTGGTTACCAGCAGCAGGTTAGTATTGTGACTCGAGTCACAATACTAACGTTTTAAACTTGGGGATAGACTTGATACTCAATATCAGTTATAATACCACAAATGTCTTTACATGTAAATGTCATTTTCAACATTAAATCATAGTACAGGGTGTCCCAAAAAATTACATAATTTCCCAGACCAACAATTTAGGCAGTTCTCGTTGAAATAACCTCAGAATGTATATAGATAGATCAAGATTTCATATTTAATGTTTTATTTTAGTTTTATTTTCAGGTTGAGCTGTTCACTCTCAAAAATAAGTTATTTTGTGTCTTAAAATCTGCTCCACACAGTCAACCCAAGACTGTGCAGCCTTTAATGCAACATTTAAAAGAACTTGCATCTCTGTCATGTGAATGTGACATTTTTAGTATCGATACCAGCTCAAATGAGTATCTAGTTTCAGTACTAGTATTTGTATATTTGTATTTTTTAATTTTTGATACTTTAACAATCCTAATTCTGACCATTGAAATGGTGATTTCAATTTGATTGCCATAAATCTTGTATGAACAGTGTTACATTTCAACCATTTACTGACATTGCTCCATGTTAATCATCTCCATGTACTGAGCCCCCGCACTGCTCCCACACATTAACAAACCAACTGTCTAAGTTAAATACTTGAAGCGTGCACAGGCCAATCCATCACACCCATTACCCCAACCCTGGCTCTCCTCGGCCGGATAAACGCTGCGAGATTCACCTGCTTTTTTACCCATAATCCATCACTTTGGCACCACAGACACCAGGAACAGAGGCAGCCAGGGCCACAGGAGCTATTTGCAGCTGTCAGGGGAGAATGCAGGGGGACAAGGCACGACCGGAGAGCACATAATGGACACGTCTCACCCAGAGGCTTTGGGGCATTTGAATGAGAATGTGTGGGAGCTCACAGCCCGAGGAAAGGTGATGGATTCAGAAAGCACTCTGATTATGACAAAAGAAGCAAAGGCCAGGTGGGACATAACAAACAGCCAAACACTGAAATGTCAAAGTTATATATAAGCTGTAGTCAAAGGTATGGACAGACATTGAATGGTTGTGTTTATTTTCATGACTATTCGCATTGTAAATTCCAAATGATCAGAAATCACTATTATTATTATTTCCATCACGAGCAAAGTAGAAGCAGAGTGGTGTGGTGTGGTTCAATATTTGCCTGTCATCTGTTTAATACACAGGGATATGAGTCTGGTCTGCGCTCGTTTCATCACACCTTGAGCCAAAACCAAACATGATCGTCTAATCAGATTTGTTCATTTCAGCGTCATGAAGGACTATGACAACTGTGAAACGAAGGAGCTCATTGTTCAGCATAAGTTTGAAGAAAAGTATAGTACACACTGTCTGTCCATATGCACCTCTGAATCCCACCATGTGAAATCAGGCCCAGTCACCGATTACTGAAAAAGTGTGGGTTCTATCCCAGGCCAGTGTCACATAAAACAACAAATAACAGTAACACCTGAATGAACACGTGGAATGTAGCAAACAAAGAAATGTGAAATAATTCATAACATTCTTCCAAACAGCCCTTACCCTTTGTTTTGAGCTCGGCTTTGCACTCTTGGCATTCCACAAATGAACCCTGACATGCCACCTGAAAGGGCTACAGATATATTGAAACAAAATTACAATCATTATTTGACTGTCCATAATTAGCAAATATGCAATTATTTAAAGGCACTATATTACATCAAATGCATTCTTGTGAGCTTTAAGCCATGTCTTTACCTCCACACAAACAGACCTGGAGTTGTGTTTTATTTTATTCTCACATGTTTGAGTAATCCTTTATTATTAGTCTGTCTACATCTCCAAAGCTCAAAACAACGTGGACCAGAATGTTTTCAGTTTGAGAGAAATATGCAGACCAGAAATAGAATCACATGGGGTCTTTCAATAACAGAATTTCCTTTGCAAACAATAAATGATCCCCTCTTATTAAGTAACAAATACCTAACCCCTTTAGACCTCTACAAACATCTGAAATGTCTCTGTGTCAGATACACATGGAGACACAGGGAGGGTAAAAGTTGCTAACCCTGTACTTCAGACCTTTGCAAACATGTTCTGAAATGCATGGGATTCTTCGACTAGTTTACCAGTTCAAATTGTTGTCTTTTCTCAAATGTGAATGTTGCTGCTGGATGGGTTTAAAAGGTGAATATTTAAACAGAATTATCCCATCAAAACAGGAGACAGCGATCAAAACCGAAACGGAAAACGCTTGTCAGAAAAACTACAAATAGATTTTTTTCCAAAAACTTTCCCAATCTTGACAGTACAATTAAGTGGGGGTCTTAAATGCACTTTGAAATACACACATGGAATACACATGTGAAGTACACACATGAAATATATCAGAACATCTTGTATGTCACTGGGCAAGACATTTCACCCACCATTCTAAAGTTCCCTTAGTTTAAACTGGGCGGTAGGACAGGTCAGAACTGTAGGGTGGAATTTCTGTGTAACTGTCAGATGCAGTTGACCTGGTTTATGTTCATGTCTCTGTAATCTCTGGGCCTATCCACATGAAACAAAAACTGGCAAAAAGTTCAGCGTCTTCTCTGTCAGGAGAAATAAACGTTTTCATAATTGCTTCAGAAAGTGGAGACATTATTAATCCCCAAAGACGTTACAGGTGAAAGGAGTTGATCCAAAACAAATAATAAGGAGAAACATTTGTGGATCAGTTTAGAGATTTCTTAAAAAAGCGTGAATTTCCCATAGTGTTCGATATTTTATTGATCTATATTTAAGCAGGATAGTCCAGCTGAAATTGAGAATCTCTTTTTCAGAGTAGTCCTGGCCCCATAGGGGTCCCTATCGTACAAGCTTTTAGTGTCCCTGCCCCCATATGAAATTATATCTAGATATGTGAACGTGACCTATTGAAAAACATCCACATTTCAATATGGAAAGACTAAATTTAATCTCTCTCCTCTTTCATGAGTGCTGATATGAGCCCTATATACTGTATGCTTTATGCCCAGGGGACCTCCCTGGTGTCATCATCTCCTCCATTAAAGATGCATGAGCCGTAGTGAGAGGAGCAGATGTGCTGCTCACAGGAGGGGCTGTAGGGGGGCGCTGTTGAGCTTGAAAATGTGCATAGATACTCAATACTGCTTTCATACAAAAATGTATGAAAATGTTCCTTTTATTGCTCTGAAAATACTACATTTGCCAAAAACAACATATTAACGTGTTTTAAAGTTTCCCTTTTGGTTTTAACCCTTTGACTCTCCCCTCCCTTTGCTCCCCACACTACCTCACTCGCATTTCAGAGCGCCTCACAACACATCAGCATGTATCTCTCTAATGAAACTACTGTACATCACATCAGGTTTGTCCAGTTGTTGTTGATGCGGGAACAATGTTATAATCTGGTAGGAAAAAAAATCATTTTGGATAATACTTCCTTAAACAAGTTTTGATTTAATCTTGAGAAGATTGATAAGTTTAAGGGAAACAATTGCATTCCACCTAAAATCACCCCTACTGTCCACAGAAAATTCATCTCTGAAAATGTACTCAAATTTCCAAAGTTCCTAAAATACAGACCACTGTTAATTCCAGCTGTTCGGTGTTTTGTTTGCAGCTTGAGTTTGTTACCTCTCCTGCCTCTGTCTGTGTGGTGCTCAACATTTGGGACAAACATCCAATTACACAAATGCCAAGGGAACTACTTTAACCTCATGTATAATAAGACAGAGGATTACATAGTTTGTGCTCATTTTATCTGTTCAAATTTCCATTTCAGTTCAGTTGGAATGAATCTTGCAGCCCTAATCTGTTCTGCTGGGAATCACATCAGAGGGTGGGGGCAGCAGCGAAGAAGACCTGTCAACCCAGGTCTTGTTAATCACAAGTGATGGAGGGAGACAGGAGGTTGGCTTCAGCTGATTGGAGAGTGCAGGTAGGGGTGTGGTGGTGGAGGAGCTCAGAGAGGTAGGTGAGGGCCAGGTTATGGACGGACTCGTACACTATGGTGAGGAGTTTGAATGGGATGCACTGGGGAGTCGGGGGTGATGTGTTCAGGGGAGGAGGTGCAGGTGTGGTGATGGAGAAGGTGAGATATTGTGGGTTTTGGTGAGTGTTTTGGGGCTGAGAATGATTATTTCAGTTTTGTCACAGGTGAGTTGGAGGAAATTTGACTGTAGCCAGGACTTTATTTTTGAAATGCAGTTTGTGAGGGTGGAGTGTGTGGCCGGAGTTATGGATTTGGTGGACAGGTCGAGTTGGATGTCATCTGCAAAGCAATGGAACTTGGATGCCATGGCGGAGGATTATATGACCGAGGGGGAGGATGTAAAGGATGAAGAGGAGGAGGCCAAGAACTGAACCTCCTTGAGTGAGTGGAGCAAAGGGGGACTTGCAGTGGTGAACGTAGATGAACTGGAGTCTGTTGGTGAGGTAGGAGTTTAACCAGGAGAGGGGAATGTCGGTGATGTTGTTTGCAGGAGGGAGAGGAGGATGGAATGGTTGATGGTGTCAAAAGTGGCCGTGAGGTCCAAGAGGATGAGGAGTTTGAGAATGTCAGAGACGGAGGATAGCAGGAGATCGTTATAGGCCTGGTATAAGATCATACGCCTAGCATTGGGTCATAGGGCTGGCATACTTTAGCGTTTCACTCAAGGTACATTTACTTTTGAATAAAGTTGTACTGCTCAGAGTGGCTTTCAAACACCATCCTTTTACTCCAGTACAAGAGTATTTGATCACCCCAGAATAAAAGGCATAAAACAGATATCTCCACAGAGAGAAGCAGCTCACAACACAAATGCACTTTCAGCAATAAATAAACCTGTAATGGAATGAATGCAAGATATATTCAATGCCATTCTGTGGAACATTCCAGGTCAAGCAATAACATCTCCATGGAGACAAGCTACCATACAGCCCACAGAAAGAAAAAATACACCGAATGTCTTTAAACTTGCATTAAAGATATTTAAATGAAAGAATTTGTCTCATTGTACATTTCTATAAAACCTCTTGACCCAAAACCCTGAACCAGCAAATACCATATTGATTTAAATGCAGCATTGTGCACAGACAGAACTACAGCTCTACACCTCTGTGCTATTGATTCTTTTTAAATATCTCTCTGAGTTAGATTCTGTGCAGATAAAAGTCTCTCAGCGTGAAGGGACCGGACCTTTTCAAAACAGACAGATCAATCCATATTATTTCAGAGAGCAGTGAGAGAACCAGGCCTGTAGGCTGCAGCGGAGCGAGCCGAAGAGAGGTCCTGTTTACAGGGGGACAGAGCAGAGCTGGAGAAGCCGGTGTGGAGCTCAGAGTCAAGTCACTGCTGATGATTAACGCCAAGGCAACCTCTGTAATGTAACAAAGTCGAGATAGCAGTAGTGGAAAAACATTCTCAAGTAAAAGTACAAAGAGATGCACCGATCCAGCAACATCAGACTTTAAAGATCACATATTGAGCTTGAGCCTACTATAGAGTTAAAATGTATGACACCCGTGGATCATTCTGTTACTGTTACTATTATTTACATATTTTAACAGCCGTAAGTGTCATCACAACATAGTCAGTGTTATTAATCTATTGGGGCTGATGTGTAAATGGCTCATATCAACTCCTTGAGTGGTGATTCTGGCGGGACAAACAAGCAGGGGCAAGCTTTGTTCATGGTCAGTGGAAAAGTGGCAACAATAATTAAAGCTCCAGTAACAAATCATTCTATACCCAGCAGCACAAACCAGCAAATAACGCCAATAATTGAAAATTCCAAAATCTGTTTCCTAAAAGACTGTGATACGTTTTCAGAGAATGTTGTTAAAATGTGGATGAATCAACACAAAACAAGAGACAGTTCAAATAGCTCATATACAGGGTCGCAGTCAATCGGTCATAACAGGTTTGCCCTCAGACCAGAGGATTACAGGTTTAAATCTCAACTTAGATCTGTAAAGTGTGGGCTCTCCTGCGCACCTATTCTCCCTGCTGTGAACAATAATCTTAGTGTTCTCATTTCATACTAAATGCTTGCTACATTGTGCCAAAATGTTCTGTTCAGTGGCCTTGATGGTAAATACTGCTTTGTTTCTATGATACAAACTGCAGGTGCTCCAGAGTTTCCCTAGACTTACCTATCAGCTACAAAGACAATGTTTATAATTAAGATATATACAAAAGCTTTGTTAGACTCAGACTTTCAGAAACCTTGGTTAGATGCTTGTAGACTCTCTGACCTTTTTGCTTGTCACCCTGATTTTTGTTTGTTACTCTGATGCCTTGAATCCATGCTGTAGACCATTAAAGTTACTGTAGTACGAGCTCCATGGCTCTGTGCTTGTTTTCTCATTTTTGCAAAGATATAACAGAAGTCAATAAGCTTTGTTAGACTCAGACTTTCAGAAACCTTGGTTAGATGCTTGTAGACTCTCTGACCTTTTTGCTTGTCACCCTGATGTTTTGTTTGTTACTCTGATGCCTTGAATCCATGCTGTAGACCATTAAAGTTACTGTAGTACGAGCTCCATGGCTCTGCGCTTGTTTTCTCATTTTTGCAAAGATATAACAGAAGTCAATACTGCACACCCAAGCACAACTGCAACTCACTCACCATCCATCACCAGCTGTGCCATTAATCACATCTAATCCCTTACAAAAGTGGTGTACTTAAAAATAAATAGATCAATCAAAAAACACCCGTCATTTAAGTGAAACTAAGCATCTAAACTCTGCCCAGAACCACATTTCAAGCAGAGATGCTAAACTGGGAAGTTCCTGAAGGACTAAAGGGAAAGTGGGGGGAGGGGCAACAAAACCTCTGTTGCTGTCCACAGACCTTACTGAAGGTAAGCGTGGATTAACAGTGCTATTCAGCATGTTCACCGTTTTCTTCATATGAGTAACATCAGTGCCCCAGCTCGTGCAATAAAGTCACCTTCTCCAATCGGGCCAAAGTCCCTTCCATGCCAAGCTTGGGCATGGTTTGATAGTGCTCACACTGGAGAAACGTACCGCGCTTTAGGGGCTATCCGTCCATGGATACAGTTCTGAAGTCCTAGTGTGAGTGCCCCCTAAGAACCTATGAGGCCTTTACTTCACCTTTGCCTTTGTGTTCCCTTGCAGAGGCGGCTGGTGGTATAAATATTACCAGCAGTCACTAGGCCCAAATTATTGATATATTATAAATGTATGTATTCTATATAGGCTATATAGTATTATAATAAACGCCAGAAACTCTATTGGTCACTATTAGCTGAACTGAGCACCAACAACAAAACTACAACAAGAGGCTACGGTCACAACACAAACACCAAAAGTACCAAAAGTACAGGGCAGAACACCAGAGCAGCTCCTACAAGTTTGTTTACGCACCATTAGGGCTGGGCGATATGGA
>JACN01119929.1:0-11397 GCA_000787155.1 Scartelaos histophorus | reverse complement strand
TTCAAAGTAACGTGCCCAACACTGTTGTTTAACAGGGTTAGGCATTATAAGTACTTTTACTTCAGCCTAAATCCTTTTGGTCATGATCCATGTTGTAGTCTGTTTTTTGTTTTGTTTTGTAGTGCTGCAAAATGGCTGAATAAACTTGTACTTATACTACTACAAAAAAAAAAAAAAACATACAATAAACTTGTACTTATACTACTACAAAAAAAAAAAAAAACACATACAAAAAGAATGGTTAAACTGCATACAGCTTCACCATTTGGGTAATTTCAGCCGTCTTTTTTTTATTATTTTAGCAGCTTATACTATATACAGTGCATGATGTAAGGATAATTTATCTTCACAGGAATAAATGATAATCAGGTACAGGCCTTTAAAAGATGTATGTATAGGATAAAGCATCTTATACTCATGCACTGAATGGCTCTCCACACTCTGTTGGAATATTCAGCTTTATTAATATTAAGCTTATTAACGTCAACAATTCTCCGAGCTCGCCAAACATGAAAATAAAAACACTCTAAAAAGTCGGTATCCCTTTTTTCATTGCACTTCAGTTCACCCGTTGTTAAAATATGAATGACTCTTTCGCTATTGTCTTGCTTTTAGAGCCGTCGCAAAGCCCCGTATAGTTACTCAAAATGTGCAAACTTGGAAACTTTGAGCCTATTTAAAGGTGCGCAGTGTTTTCTGGTTGAAGGGACACCACCATAAAAATGCTTTGCCTAGAATGTTCCACAGTATGTCTTTAAAGGACCCATATTACGCTGTATTCATGACGTCACAAGGCAGAACAGAGCAACGATTTCGCCTATAAACGAGGGACGATTAGTCACCATATTCACTGCAACGGGACATCCCCACTGCTCTGTGCTTTGTTCGACGGTTTTATTTTCTTAATCTATGATATATGTAGATTTCAACAGCACTGTATAGTTATTTTGGTCCGAATGAAATAAAATTGGCTTGCTAGTGTGATCTGAAGCTATCCATAGGAACATTGACATTCACGGCGATGTCGGCTCCCATTGGGCACCACCGTTTTCTATCATGGAAGTCAGCTGACCTGAGTCGTTTTAGAGGAATGTTGCAATTTAAAATTATAATGTAATGACCCACAGGCATCAAAGCTTAAAACTATACAGAAGACACAAGCACAAAGCACAAAGCAAGTTCTGCATCGAGTAGCCGGTAGGTAGAAGGTAACACGCCACATACCTAACACATGGGACTTTGAGTGTTAGATTTTTATTTCTTTCCTCGTGTGCAAGCAAAAGGATTCAGGGACACGCGACTACCTTTGAGTCTAAGCGTGCATGTCATTTACAGTGTCCATGCTCATACATAAAAGAGGCTACGTTTTAAAACCAGAATACGTCCTCCCCTATAGGATACGTGTTTGCATTCCTGATTGTTCCGTGCACTTTGCTCACAGTTTTTGTTTCTCCTTCATGCTTCTGTAGAAAATACATCACTGTGAAATCTGCCGTTCTACTTGCAGCTTGCAGATCTACAATATGTGCGTGAGTGTGGGCCTATATCTGGGATTCAATTGTTTTATATTTAATGCTTTACTTGCAAGGAGTTAGTAGAAGTCATTAAAGATCCTATAGTATGCAAAGGGGAGCCCTGTGAACTTTAGGCCATGTTAGAATTTTGTACTCTCATCAAAAATATACCTGCCTCACCTGTAATCATGACAAAAAAAGAAAAAAGAATCTGTACTTAAAACAATATTAATATTTTCCACGTGTTAAAAATGCATTTGGAGTATGCCTACATGTTTCTGCCATTTTATTGATAAAAATTGCTGATTTTGAGTTTTTCCGATCTCATACTGTGCCTCACGTATGACGCATGATCCAATACAAACTGGTGATGATGCCGCCAGATTCTGTTCCTCAGCATCACCAGGATGAACTTTACACAAATATTCGTTATACACCACAACTTTCTGCAGTCTGTGTAATGTGTTTTATGTGTGTGTGAGATAACTATTCCTGCTAATCGCACAATAAAGAGCAGAGAAAAGTCAGCAGGTGAGGCAGGCAGTACTCCGCCTCAACTCAAGGGGGCGCACACAAACTGGCAGGTGCTTTGTGCTGCTGCTTCAACAGAGACAATCTAAAGTCAGCGCCAAGCTATGGCCAGTAGGTCAAGCACCGTGGATCCATCGCATTATGGAGAGTTGTTTTTCAAGACTTCGGCATTTCTCAAAACTGGATTTTCAGTCCAAACAGAAGGTGATAAGTGAAGGAACCAATGCCTGAGTTCAAAGGTTTGACTTAAACGACAGGGCAGACGAGTCGTTCTTTTCAAACGGAGTGGTACAAACGAATAAGATGCATTTTTCAGTTCTTACAATTGTAAATGAGGAGTCAGTGCCTCACCAGTCATGAACTTCACCGCACGTCACTGCCGGAGATGTTTTTCTTGCATTTACTACACATGTTTGAGTAGCTCAAGTTTTCAAGTTAGTTTTCAAGTTGTACCTTTAGTTCTGTAGAAAAGGGCAATTCCAGGGCTGAAATCATTCAAATGATTCAAGTATGGAGTTTAAAAACACAGCGGAGCACTTCCTGTATTACCACATGACATCACAAAGTGGAACAGAGTATTTTTATATGCAGAGTTTTGTGAATGAAACAAAAAAAAAACAACTCAAGGGATGTTTTTGATGGGAAAACAACATTGACAATTACATAATATAGGCTCTTTAAAACACACTCACAAATTTAAAATAAAAAGTTTCAAGAAGACAAATGATTGTTTTTTAGTTGTAATTAGTGAAGTCACCATTTGTCAGAGGTGCATTATGTAACAGTCCTGCCTGTCTCATTGTTTTGTTTGGCCTGGAATGTTGCATATTTTTGGCAATTAAAACCATAAAAACTGTTGAATAAATGCAATCTGGAAGAGTTAATGCCATATTGCCAAACATTAATGACTGAATAACACCTCCATGGAGCTAAGCAGGTCACAGCCCCCACCAGCCTCCACACTGAACTTTTATGAGCTTATTTTTTGCAAAATGTCCAAGGAATTCTTGGGCCTATTGCTTGCCTCTGTGCTATTTCAGATTTTGGCGTTGCCTCCATGATTCTGGAGTACCTGGCTATTAAAGGAGCACTATGTAACTTTTCTAATGGAGATCCACTTGCTTGTCTCCATGGAGATATTACAGCTTGACTGGAACATTCCACAGTACGGCAATATACTGCTTGAACTCCATGACCTAAGGATCCTAAAACTGTGAAATAAATCTGTGAGGTGAAGTAAAGTCAGTGCATCTGTGTTCATGTCTTATCAGTTTTTATAAATCAGTAATGTGACACAAATTCATCATTTTAGAGACCAGTAATTCTTTATCTAAATGGCATTACATAAACTTAGTTTAAAATGTCAGCCTTTTCACATTTCACTTTGGAGTATTAGAACATATTCACTGGCCATAGTAGCAGAGTTGCAGATCGGCTCCAGCTACTTGTCTCCAGTGCCTCCAGGCCTCCAGGCCTCCCCTCCCGTCCTCGTGCCTCTTCCCAGTACTGTGATGTTTTTATTGGTGGGTGATTGCTACATCTCCCCATAGTCCAAACACACATCCCTCTGTTGGCCCACATGCCACTGTCTTTAGCTGCTCCCCTGGGAACATACGCTCAATAAAATATGAAGCAGGACATACACACAAGCTAACAGACACTAGCGCTAACCCCGCTCTCTCCCACACCGGGGGCCTGCCTCAGCTCATGCCTTTACACCGCTGTGAACACTACCACTAAGTGGAAGTTAGCACGCAAACATGGCGCCGGTGGGAGGGACCTCGGGCCAGCTGCTTTATCGGCCAACAAATCAAAGACTGCTCTGTCTGACTGCATGCTCTGATTTGATACTCGGCCATGTTTAAGTCATGAACACAAAGTCCTGCCCCATTGTGAGGTGGAGGAGGAGTGACGGAGTCGAGTGGTGCCCGCCTGGGACTGGATGTGCTCTGGGGTTGGCGTGGGAACTGTTGGCAAAGCAGGGCTTGTTTGTTGATGCATCAGCTGACGGCTACAAACTTCATGTGAAGGGTCTGTGGGGTGTGAGAGTTTAAGTGGGCCTCACGCTAGAGCACAGCTAACGCACCACTGTAGCACAACTACAGGCTGGACAGTGGAGCTGCTGTCGGTACAGTAGAGGCTTAACTACAGTGAATGGAAAAAAATATACTGAAATAAAGAAATCACCGTCATTATTATTTTTAGAGAGTGCTGAGTTAAAGTAACTTTTCAGAGGTTGCCTCAGCAAATCAAACTGGTCTTTGGTCTGGACCCTCTGTGCAGCCGGTCAGATGTTTTAGGCAACCCTCATGTCTCAAGTCAAAATGGGGGTTTGTGTTGCATCCTTAGATGGGAGTTTTCTGTGTGGACTGTTGACTTTTTATGTTCTCCACATGTGTGGTTGTGTGTGATTTTCTCGTGATCACTGTTTTTCCCATCAACATAAAAAAGCACGGTATATAGAGCTGTCCAGGTCAGGTTGTTCTGCACCAAGCAGCCGACAAATGACCCTCCCAGGACAATGCAAGATTTATTTTTTTTTTATACCTGGACAATGCATTCACCGCAAAGATCAGACAGACTAGAATTCTGCATCGAGGCTCATACAGCATCCATCAAACACTGCTGCCGTCACATACCTGACACACATCTATGCAATATGCAGCAGGACCTGCAAGGCCAAATCACTCATTTGACTCAGAAAACTAGAGGTACCTTTATGTTAAAGTGACTCACATTCTACTTAAAAGTTCTGCCTTGGTTTAACTTTTTTAATTAATGTTGACAATAAGAGGTGGACTTACATTAATGAGAGTGTTATCACTTTTGATCCAGACTATTAAAGGTTTTATGGTCTGGCTGGGCCTATATAAAGCCTTCTGAACTGCAGGTGGAAGGTTCAAGAATGTCCAAGTTAAAACATTTCAAATAAAGGACCAAAGGAACCAAATAATGACCAATGTTCCTAACCCTAACAGAAATGGCTAAGTATGGGATTATTGCATTTGGGCATTTTCAACAAATTCAAAATTTATAATACTCCACTTTCCAGTCATATACTTTTTGCTGCAAGTATTATAAAAAGTACTTTCTTTCTTACCTACCTCCTTTCACTTGACCACATTACCCGGTCTAACAATAGTCTTTTTGTAGCACTTTTCTTCGGATTCCCCTGCATGTCGTTTCCAGCTTCTATAGTGAATAGATGGGCTGCTCATTTAGGGCACTCTTTATCATTTAATGAAGTCATTGGATTAAAGTTTGCTTTGGCCAGTGGAACAGACACACAGAGGTATTCAAGGAAGTTTTAAGCAAGTGTAGACAAATGGTAACAAAATGAATAGCAGTTGAACTTATAGCAAGGACAGGTTTGATTCTTCAAACTTCAAGGTTCAAGGTTACTTTATTGGTACCAACAGGTATTTTGTTTCATTTCTTGACATAAATCTGCATTTAGAAAAGGTAATAACTAAAACCCCATTTGAAACAGTACATTAAGAACAAGAATACAAATACGGCATTGCAAAGGGGCATAAATAAGATAAATATAATAAAATCTCAATGACGGCTGTTGAAATAAAGGTACTTTTGTAGGAGATGGTTTTACAGAGAGGTTCTTTAAACCTGCATCCTGATGGGAACAGTTAAACCACATTATTTGCAGGATAGGAGACATCTTGACATCTTTTAAAATGGCCTCTGTCTTGAACTAATCTCCATGGTCTGCTTAACCAATTGATTTTGACAGGCACTTGCAGGTAGTTGTCTGGATTTTTGTTTGTTTGTTTGTTTGTTTTCAGTGATGCATGTGGAATAACAGAGCTCACTTGTTACCTACCACTTACAAACAAAATTACATTTCTGTAACCTCAGACTGACAGAGTTTAGTGCTTAGCTCATTGATTCTGCAGAAATCTCTAATGTTTTTCAGTCTCTTGTGATTCTTTTTCCCATTTTTCCCCTTGATAAGCAGCCACAGTTGTTTTTGGACCACACATTTCTCTGATTGACTAATCCATCTGTCAGTCAAACCCATCTGAACTGGGGCAGATTCTCCGGTGACCAGACTGACCTCTTCATAAAGTATTGAAGAAGTGTGTATTCTGGAGCCCAGGCAAGGTGAGCAGGGGAAATACACCAACTCTTGATTTAATCATAGTATCACACTTGCAAAACATATCTCCAGCCTCTTTTTTCAATGCACTTTCTGTTGTTTAGTGCTCAAATCAGTATGATGTGATGTACTACTTCCTTTTTTTTTAAAGGAATTCAAATATGACCAGAATTGTTGTTAGTTATGTGTTACTGTAAAAATAAAGAGTTGACTACTTTGGCAAGAAGATGAAATTCCACTTGAACACCATTATCCATCAATGATTCCAATGAGCTCCTTGATCCAGCATTTGAACCTGTTCTTTATTCCAGTGGACTTCATGTTGGTGTGGTCAGTCTGAGTCACTTCCAGGTCCATCAGACTGACCCCGTCCACACATCCAAAGATGTGTAAGGATTTTCAACAATTATCTGAAATGTCAGGTCTGCATAAATCTATGTTTAACATTTATATTAAGCATTTTTAGTGTTTTTATATGTACATGAATTGGCTATAGTCTTAAAAATGTCATGTGGTGTGACCGAGAATAACCTTAAAATGTTTTATTTTCTAAAACATGGTTGGGATATTAATCTAAGTTCTGAGTAATATGAACATGATATTGAGATTTGAAAACATGAAAAGACGATATGAGTCAAAATGGACACGCTCGGACAATATTTGTTTGAATATTATGTGGAAATATCTATTCAAGAAAGCTGAAATTTCATGTGGGACAACAAAACACTTCAGAAAATATACCAAAAAATAAAAGAAAATAAATTTGATTAGGTTTAGAGTAATAAAAGAGTAATAAAAAGACATTTAAATATCAGCAGTTAAGGGCCGATGGTCGCACCACATGACATTTTAACCATTTAAGTACAAAAAACATGCAGAATAACTAATGATTTCTGAAAAAAACGGTTTGGTTCCATGGAGGTCAGCGGTACTACATTATGTGGTGAATTATTATGAAAATGTTGTGTTTTTAACTGAAGAAATTGCAGTTGGACAAGTGTCATGTCATTAGCCCATATATAAATACACCTTCTGTCTTAAAAACAACCCAATAAGTCATTAGGTCTTTACTGATCCTTCATGGACAACATTGAAATCTTCTCAGCCCATGCAATGTCCATACCTGTTAGACCACAAAACACCATTTCATATTGAATAATAAAGACCCATGGTAGCCTTCCCTGCAGTGATGAATAAGTTGAATATACAGAATGAATGTGATTGGCCAAAACAGCATGAAAAGCTTATGTAACTTGAGCGTCCCACTGAAAAACACTGAAACATTAATGCGTGTTTTCGCTGGGAGTTTTGGCTATGAAAATCACACAAGAAAGTCAAAGCAGTGAACTTTATTTGACTCCAATAGTCGATGAAAAACAAACCGACTTCTCAACATGTGGGGCTTATTTCTGCTGGAAGAATGCTGAATGATGCAGACCATTAGAGCCATAGCAGTCATAATACATTATAAATTTAGGAGTATATCTCATCACTGATTTAGAGGTGGAACGTTTGAAGTCGTTTTTTGGCATTCACAGCAGTTTTCAAATGACGGCTTTTCATGATTTTCTTATTACGACTCGGTTTGCTGTGGTAGTACCCGACTGTGACGGATATTTATCGCAGTTTTACGTGAGTCGATTGGCTTTTTTGTGAAGAAATGTTGAAAAGAAAAGGACAAAATCGCAAGAAGACACTGTGAGTTTAAATAAGTAATACTTCAACCTACGTCGTTAATGAGGAAAGTTCCATCCAAAACCAGGAAGAGTAATTATAAACACCAAAAATAAATAAATGGTAAAAGCGCCTTCGTCAAAAACAGACCTGGAGATGCGTGAATTAAACAAATCACAGCTCCAGGTTTGTTTTTGATGAGGTAACGTCATTCTAATGGATTTTAAAGCTCACAAGAGTCCATTTTGTGCAATATAGGCTGAATCCAACAAGTTCACAAGTGATCCGACTTTTCTAGAGAAGATATACGCACATATCTATAGATCGTATGTGAAGTGTTTCAAAATTCCAAGCACGAGTAAAAATTTTGATATTCGGTTTGAAGAGGTAAGTCCGGTCCTGATGCACTTCCTCAGGGGGTGTGGGAACATCAATAGGTTCGGGTGCTTTTAAGTTGGTTGCTTCAATCCTGTGCTCCAACCAAACGGCTGGCCTCTTTGTACTGACACCTGTGTCTGTGGATTGAGACGTCTCTGGTCCTTTTTCATATGGTACAGCTTAACTTTTCATTTTCTGTATAGACTACACTGACATATTCCTGTATATTCTTCTTTAAAACTCATATGTTTGCATTTTTATAACAGCACTATCATTCGTCACCTTCCTAAAATAATCGCCTAAGTCACCTTTTGCCTAAGTTTTGCTATTATTTCAATTTTGGGGGGAGTTTTTTGTGTTTCCTGAAAAACCTAAAAAAAATACTTATTTTAGATTATTTTAGGAAGGTGTCGATATGTAAAACATGCTTGTGATGGGCAGATATATATCAAAAATCTCATGCAAAAATGTTGAGGAAAAAAAACAACTTAAAAATTATAATACACAACGCACATTTATTACAAAACATTCTGCTTTTGGATCAATAATTTCCATATTTTTCATTGGTTTGGGATCAAAACAAAAAAATCTGCCACTAATCATACTGGCACTTCAGGTTTAAAGGTGCACTATGTCACTTTTCTGTTCTGTACATTCCATACAGTGGCATTAAACTCTTCTATCTTGACCTTGAGCATTTATGAAATTAAAGCTGTTTTTAATTGCAGACAAACACCCAGAAGCAAGCGCCTCTCCACAGATCTGACCTGTAACTTACCCTGGTGCTGTCACCTGTTTGTCTCCATGGAGATAGACAAGCTTGAGGTACATTTATAAAAAGCAAACCCTCCACTACAATAAAGTTACAGAGGTTACTTTTACTCTGTTAAAGGTGCACTAACTTAACTTAACTTAAAATTAAAATTATAAAACCAACATCAACAGACAGTAGCTTCAGATGTGAGTTTTCAGATAAATTATATGTATTTCAATGACAAGACGTGTGTCCAACTGCAATTTCTTCAGTTAAAAAGGTTCAAATTTTCATTATCTGTAGTACCTCTGACCTCCATGGAATCAAGCCATTTTCAGAAATCAACTGCAATTTCTTCAGTTAAAAAGGTTCAAATTTTCATTATCTGTAGTACCTCTGACCTCCATGGAATCAAGCCATTTTTTCAGAAATCATTAGTCATTTTGGATGTTTTTTGTACTTAAAAGTGTTGAAATGTCATGTGGTGCGACCGTCCTCCCTAAAGTGTTGATTTTTAAACTTCTTTAAAGTTACTCTAAATCTAATCAAATTCATGTTCCTTCTTTTTTGACATATTTTCTGAAGTGTTTTGTAGTCCCACAAGAAAATTCAACTTTCTTGAATAGATATTTCCCCCATAATATTTCAACAAATATTGTGCGAGCGTGTTCATTTTTACACATATCATGTTAATATCAGAACTTAGATTAATATCCCAACCATGTTTGAGAAAATAAACCAGTTTTAAGGTTATTCTTGGTTGCACCACATGACATTTTTTTAAAGCTGTAGCCAATTAATGTACATAAAAATGCTTAATATAAATGTCAAACATAGATTTATGCAGACCTGACATTGTAAATATTTGGAAAAGTTCAATAGAAACAAAATTTAAAGTTGCCTGTTGACGTCATTGACCCTTTTATTCATAATATATCAATGATGTGGAAATGCAAAAATAACATAATACCTCTATATAACTGTGCTATAATGGGGAAAAGCACATGTAGCACTTGTACTGTAATAACTGCCGTGCTGCAGCAGATTGGTGACATGATTGGACCTACGTGAGCTGTAGGTACCTTGGATGATACTCCAAGCTCCACAGAGCACATGAACAGCAGACCGACAAGAGTGGAGAGGGCTACATGTGCATCAGATCTCCTCTAACACCTCAACTACTCATGAACAATGTACCATATGTGATGAGATGTAACACATGAGCACAGTTTTTACAGTTAGCAATGAGATCAGATCAGAGAATGTCGGGATTAATATATCAGTCTTGTGTTAAAGGGGAACTGAAGATGTGAGGAAACTGAACTACCATGTTATAAGTCTGTTCCCTCATCAAAAACATGCCTGAAGTGGTTTTACACATCATCCGTGCATGTTTGAGTCATTTAGTGATATCTCCCTGGCTATATTTGACTCCATACACTCCTTACAGTTAGTTGTAAGATTCTGTCCAGTGTTCAAGTCCACAAGTCTACGTCAATGATCCAAACATATACAAAAGCAGGATGTAAAACTGTACTGTAGCCTGATGTGATAGTGCTCTGAAGGGGGAGTGACTTCACTTGAGGAGCAAAGGGAGGAGAGATTCAGCATTAAAAACAAAAGTGTAGCTTAGGAAACATGTTAACATATTTTCTGTAAAGAATAAAAGATCTGTTATGTGTTTGCATCTAAATAGTAAAATGGCCCATGTTTAATTCTTTCATATAGGTTGAACTTGATTATTTCTGTCAGTGTCCAGGCCCTGAAACATTCTATATAACAACAACAAAATCATGTAATTATTTTAGCTACACCACATCGGCATTAAATATTATTGGGTTTTTTTCCACCTAGCGCCATATTGCAAATGTAACCAAATGCAATAACTGCCCAAATGATTCATATTAAAGGTTATACAAAACTGATTCTCATGTAGGAGTATTGTTACTAGGGTTTAATCCTGAGACCCGGGAAATGCTATGATGGGAAACCGGGAAAAAAGTGTTGCACGTTTATTGGTTGTCATACAGTAACGTTGCAATGATGTCTGGGTCAAAAAATAGAGAATGACACAAGTGTTTCTGGGGGATCGACAACTGGACTGTGCAGGCATTTAGAAACTAAGAATGAGAAAAATCCAGAAGAAAGCTTATCAGGTTTGAAACGCCCCAAATCGCTGGATTACTACTTTAGCAAACCTAGCAAGTCGCTTGAGGAAATACTTGTGGAGATGGCCGCTTTCGATGGATTTTCCTTTAATAGTTTGGCTAAATGCGAGTATCTGAGATCAACACTTAAAGGGATGGTCATACTCTTGCAAAGAACCCCTCAGAAATATCCAGGCATGTCCGAGGGTTTGAGAATGAACAGAAAATTAAACTGGCCCAAGTATTCCAAGACGCCTGTCTTTTGTTTTTTCTAATTTGTTGAAA
>JACN01084025.1:0-18458 GCA_000787155.1 Scartelaos histophorus | reverse complement strand
TATGTGAATGTCTGTCAGGTTGGCTAAGATTATTATATCACAGTGATTATGGATAAAAAAGAGGCAAAAAAAGAAAAACAAAACAAAAAAACCCACAAAACTGTCTAGATCTCCAAAGCTCAAAAAAACTCCCTGTTCTGAGATTATCTCTGTGAGCACTTTCTGTTTTACACCATGACATCACAATGTAGAACAATGTTTTCTGTTTGAGAGAACATTTGTGCTCTGAACTTGTGAACAAATAAAACCCAATTCCAGATATGTTTGTGAGGAATCCGCTATTTCCGTCAGAAATAGCGGAAAAGTCCCTGTTCTGAAATTATCTCTGTGAGCACTTTCTGTTTTACACCATGACATCACAATGTAGAACAGTGTTTTCTGTTTGAGAGAACATTTGTGCTCTGAACTTCTGAACAAAAGAAAACCCAATTCCAGATATGTTTGTGAGGAATCCGCTATTTCCGTCAGAAATAGCGGAAAAGAGTGAGCTATACTGCCTAAAAAGCATTTTGAGAGGAGTCCTGACCGCAGCCGTGACCATCCCGTGGCATTATTAGCCCAAATTAGAGGATCTCCCATAATGCTCTTGTGTCCGTAACGAATCCGGGCCCCTGCCAAAGCCTCTGCAAAGCCTCTTCAGAACGCAAAGCTGAACTGAGGATTTTGAGAGAAAACCAGCTTCATTCACCCCCAGAAGTACTGCCACATACGTACACAAACTGAATATAGAAAATACACACATAAGTCCTTGTAGGGGTGTAATTGCAAGAAACAGCGATTTAAAAGCAAAAAAAATGTAAATGTTTAAATAATGGTTTGAAAAAAGTCTAAGTCAGATCATTTCTTTCTTGCTTTGGACCACAATACTGCATGTAAACATGTAAGCAGAGCCATTAAAGCAGCATGGTGTAACTTCAGGTACGACTTTAAACGCCACCACACACTACAGGAGAATTTGCCTGATTTTGAATTTGCTTCTCAATGAGTAGGGGGAAGAGTAACCCGATTGTGTGTAATAAAACACAAAGGTGCAAGATGCAAACTCGGGAAATAGCGGAAATTAAAAGATTTTATTCCTCACCTCTCGTAGAAATGAATAATGGCATCCAGTCCACAAAACCGAGCTATCAATCCACTTTGAAGCGTTCTTTACAAGTAAAAAAGCATAAAAAGTTCCTCTTGTGTGTCTGTTTGCATCCACACAGCGCACGGATCAAGGTGAAGCTGCAGATCAGCGATAGCGACTCTACTTCCTGTGGACTTCTCCAATCTTTTATGCTTTAAAAATCATGCACCTCAAGTGTTGCACCACATTTCACAAATTCTAACAGCACAGTTTTGACTTGTATCTAAACTCAACAAAACGCTCTGATCTTTTGGACATTTAAGACTCTCAAAGCGAATTGTTGACGTGATCGCGCTTACAACTTTATATCCTGAGGTCCCGCTGCAGTCTTTCCGGTCGGAGATTCGAAGTCTCATAAGATTCTCCTCGTGTCTGTGATGTGCACTTTTTGTTGCATGTTTCAAGACTGAAAAATCCTGTTGTGTGTAGCAGCATTGTGATTGTAATTAAATTTAGAAATATTCTGCTGAAAATGCACCTTTTAAATACGTTGAAAAGAAACAAAAGACTGAAACATGAACAGACAAAGTGACAGAAATGAAGAAGTGACAGGAAAAAAAGAGGGAGAGCCTGATCTTCTCTTTTACAGGTTCAAGTTTCTGAGAGCTACATCTTTCATAACGCATGTATGATGTGTAATGCAGTAAACACAGCGAAACATTCTGCCAACTCATTCCTGTAACGACTCCTACTCACGAATACAATACCAGAAGAAAACAACTGCTAAAGAGCACAAAGTGTAAACCAAAAGGTGGAAGTTTTAACATAACACGCAAAGGCTCGAGAATTCAGAATGGAAATGACAGTACTATATAAGAGCCTGCATCTTTAAAAATATTTCAGAAAACAAAATTATTACTACATTTCCCTGAGTCATAAGCCCATAAACTGTATAACTAAGGATCTTGCACAAACTTGTATGTAATAAATTGTCATTAATGGTCCTATATTACACAAAATTAACTCTTGTGAGCTTTAAGACATGTTATAATGTAGTGTTCTCTTCCAAAACATACATTCTTTCACACAGATTTGAGTAACAATTTATAATTATACTGTCTACATCTCCAAAGATCAAAATACTCTGTTCGACCTTGTGATGTCATGTGGTGGTAGTTTTCAAGTTTAAGGGCCACTAAAAACTAAAATCACTTTTTTCTCCTGATTAGCTGTGTAAATGGGTTTAAAATAGAAGTGTTTGCCTATACTTAGTGGAATTTTAGTGCATATTTGTTAAAAATTGGACTTTTGGGTCCAAAGACGTGTTTGTATCGGCCTCTTTAGGATCAACTTTGGCCAGTTGGTTGGACAAACGGCCCGAGTGAGTCAGATAGTTATTTTGTGACGAGGACAGACACTGGCATCTACAGGTGATACGTGAGGAGCTCCTTTCAGCCCCACCCCACCAGGCACCACCGGGCACCACCAGGCACCACCGGGCACCGCGATGTCCTGCGGTGTCTGGACAAAACTAAAACAGCGTAATACGAGCACAAATGTCCGCTTTGTTTCAAAGTCCGGAGTGCACGGGTCGAGCTTTGGGAGTGTGTTTAGTGGACCTTTAACAGTGACCGTTCACTTTTTGTTCAATGGAGATGGAAAATTCAAAGGTTGAAATGATTCTAGTGAAGGTGTGTGGAGTTTAAAAGCATGGTGGAGCACATCCTGTATTACCATATGACGTGACAAGGTGGAACAGTGTTTTCTGTTTGAGAGAAGAACTCTCTAAACTAAAAAACTAAATGTGCAGAGTTTGGGTGTTAAACATGGGTCAAAATGTAACTTTTCAACCACTGTGTCTGTGAAGCATCCACCTTTATGTGGCTCAGAATGTCACTGATGGAGAAGAAATAGATGCGCACACCGTGTAGTCAGGGGTGTCTGCTTGTGCTGTTCGTGGTGCATGTGAGTAGTGGAGATGTTTTCCTAAAAATGTAAGGTGCTCCTCCCCTTCTAAATTACCGGTAAATACTTTTTCATTGCATACTTGGGGTGGTGGTCAGTAATGCAAAATATATATATATTTCCCTGTGTAACAGATTGCCACTGCTGCCGAATTCTTGCTCGTTATTCTTTACTTCTTTATTTCTTCTTTATTATAGTTGTAGGACAATACCTGAGGTCTGGAAAGGGACCAATATGTCTGGCTTCACAGTGCGGTGCAAAGGCCTCAGGATTAGCACAAGTCACTTCAGCCTAGATAAGCCCCCTTAGCACACCCACTTTTACCATCAAGAACTCAACGCACTTTGACTCTACACTACCTCAAAATACCAAAACTCATCTCCAGGTCTGTTTGTGACGAGGAAACCACATTATAACGTAGATCGGAGAGTGGCGTAATACGAGAACTTGACTAGTGATTGATGCGTTGCAAAAATGGAAATACGATATCTTTACGATGAGCGCAACGGGAAAAAGAGAGACTGTGAGTGAGACAGGGATGAAGAGAGAGTAAGAGAGGGAGAGAGAGAAATAGTGAATGAGACAGCGATGAAGATGAAGAGTAAGAGCTGGAGAGGACAAGACCCACGGGGAGAGAAAGAAAAAGAGATGGTAAATGAGACAGAGATGTAAGAGTTGGGGAGGAAGAGAGACAGGCATAGGGAGAGAAAGATAGTGAATGAGACAAAGATGAAGAGAGTAAAAGTTGGAAAAGAGAGAGACAGAGATGAAGAAAGAACGGGACGTAAACCGAAACGACAATATCATGTTGTTTGTTTGTTTGTTTGTCGAAGTGAGACAAATTCGAGCGGCCATTTTCAAGTGGACATTTATTATTTAGGAACGTCGTGGAGGAGCTGAGAGTTTGAAAGGGGCTCCTCTCGCTCGCTTCTGTCACAAAAGCTTCTTCTTGTCCTATTTCTGAAACCAACAAAGACCCCAAAAACACCAAAAGCATTCCAGCAGCACATCAGACGGAATGCTTACTCCGGTACAATAGGCCCACAGATCCCAACTCTCCAGGAAATTCACACGAAATGTTTTAAAAAGTGCGCACCAGATTTTTTTCCCCCCGTGTTTGAGTAAAATTGTGGTCGTACAGATAAGCGGTTTTTGAGGTGTTGCGTGCTGTCTGCGTCTGATTATAAAGCGTTTTATTGTCCAAGAGTCAGGTACATTAGCATGCTAGTTGTTACAAACAAAGCTAACATCTGAACTTGTCGAACTTTTGTCGAACGAAAGATTTAAAACCGCACAATGTAACTTTTCTGGTGGTGTCTGCAACCTGATTGTTCGCTTCCTTGTGTTTGCGCTGATTAGAAGTGCAAGACGAAATGTGAAGTAAAAACTACTTTGAACTTATGCTGCGGTGTCCCTACGGAGTTTGCCCAATAAAAAGTGCATAAATCCATTTGTATCCATTTGTTTGGTGAATGTGCAAAGGCTGTAAGATAATGAAAACAATAAATATTACGAACTTGAAAAAATTCACTTGATTAACTTTGCGCAGTATTAAAGTGCAGTACAATTTGTTTGGCTTATTTTAAGTCAAAAGGAACATTAATCAGTTCAAATGGTGATAGATTTATAAAAACATTGGTATATATGTGCTGAAATATGTGTAAATACAAATAAATCAAGAAAAAGACAATGATTTTGGTTTAGCTTCGAGGGGCCACGGTCCTGGTCTTGTCTCTGTCGTTAAAAGTCTCGGCCTCGTCTTGGTGTTTAAAAGTCTTGGCCTTGTCTCTGACGTTAAAAGTCTTGGCCTTGTCTCTGACGTTAAAAGTCTTGGCCTTGTCTCAGTGTTTCAATGTCTTGGCCTCGTCTCTGTCGTTAAAAGTCTTGGCCTTGTCTCTGTGTTTAAAAGTCTTGGCCTTGTCTCTGACGTTAACAGTCTTGGCCATGTCTCTGACGTTAAAAGTCTTGGCCATGTCTCTGACGTTAAAAGTCTTGGCCTTGTCTCTGACGTTAAAAGTCTTGGCCATGTCTCTGACGTTAAAAGTCTTGGCCTTGTCTCAGTGTTTAAAAGTCTTGGCCTTGTCTCTGTCGTTAAAAGTCTTGGCCTTGTCTCAGTGTTTAAAAGTCTCGGCCTTGTCTCTGTCCTTAAAAGTCTTGGCCTTGTCCCTGTCGTTAAAAGTCTTGGCCTTGTCTCAGTGTTTAAAAGTCTTGGCCTTGTCCCTGTCGTTAAAAGTCTTGGCCTTGTCTCAGTGTTTAAAAGTCTCGGCCTTGTCCCTGTCATTAAAAGTCTTGGCCTTGTCCCTGTCGTTAAAAGTCTTGGCCTTGTCTCAGTGTTTAAAAGTCTCGGCCTTGTCTCTGTCCTTAAAAGTCTTGGCCTTGTCCCTGTCGTTAAAAGTCTTGGCCTTGTCTTGGTGTTTAAAAGTTTTGGCCATGTCTCTGTCGTTAAAAGTCTTGGCCTTGTCCCTGTCGTTAAAAGTCTCGGCCTCGTCTTGGTGTTCAAAAGTCTTGGGCTTGTCTTGGTCTTGACTCTCTGAGGTCTTAGGTCTCAGAGCCCTGTGGTGTCAGTGCCAACACAAGTATGGCATTAAACGTGTCTATACCCGCAGATGACAGTACCAGGCAGAGTTAAGGGTTAGATCTGTGGAGAGGCAACCATGTGCACAGTAAGAATGCAGGTTTTTCAGTATATTTGTACATCAGTTTAATGCTGTACCCTATAAGCAAATCTTGAAGACATAGTTTTGTTACGTGGTTGCTAGCTTCGATGCTTTTGATGATTTCAGTGCTAATTGCTGATGAAGTAAGCGTAACTCTTCTACACACAATCATTATTTCTACAGAGACTTGCATTAGAGCCCTGGTTTTAAAGTTTGAAAAGCTAAAACACACTTTTGGTCACCTAGAGATAAGTATTCCACATTTTCAAACTTAAAATAATGTACCAAAAACACACTTTATATACTACACCACCGTTTCTAATGAGGCGTTTTGGTGTTGGAGCTCAACAATGAACAATCGCCAAGTAAACAAATCATGAATGCTGTGCTAACAGAGCTTTGCATTTGTTGTAAACACAATTTGAAATCTGTAAAGTGCGTCTGATGAGTCTGGTTTCTGGCCAAGTTTTATCTCTGACACAAAGATCCAGATCAAATGTGGTATTTTTGAGGTTTAGAGGATATGGCTTTGGATTACATGGATTAATAAAACAAGTGTGAAGGAAATAAAACTACTATTAAGTCCAGCTTTGCTTTCACAAGGGGAAAACCGTATAATATTGTGAAAAGCTCAAATAAAGTCTATAGTAAAATCTCCAATAAAGTCAAAGTCTGAAGTTCGAATGCAGTTTTCTTATCACAAACAAACCTGGAGTTGTGTTTTCTTTCATTCACACGTTAAACACACAGTTCTTCTCTCAAACAGAAAACACTGTTCCACCTTGTGATGGGATCATACAGGAAGTGCCCCACTATGTTGTTAAACTCCATACACCTTCTTTAGAATCATTTGGATCATTTCAGCCCTGGAATTCCCGATCTCTACTGAACCAAAGGTAAAGGGTAGCTGTTAACGTGAAAACTGCTGCTTCATGACATCACAAGGTGGGACAGAACATTTTGAACTTTGGAGAGGTAGACAGGTAGATAAAGGGTTACTTAAATGTGCAATTGAAACAAAAGCGTTGGTAACAGCATTGTATCCTGACTTAAAAGAGGAGATTGGCTCAGTTTAGTGGAGATCTGGAGGCCATTTTTGGAAAGGGATTGTCCTTTTTATTCACACTTGTAAAACTCATTCCTGAACTGATTTTTTCCACCCAGCGCTTGGCACATTTAGCAGCACTAGATACATGACGGTCTTATCTCTGTGCTGGTGGAATCCTTGAAGGCAGAAACGTGTTAAGAACGATTTTCAGGCCTCTGTTTAATCGAAACACAGCTAACATTAGAAGTATTGATTGAGCTATTGAGTCCTCCAGTTAGTAAGAAAACAGCCAGTGACAAGGACACCAGATAATTCTGGGCTTCAATAAACCACAAGTGCTCAATCAATCTGACTCTGAAACAAGTTTCTTAACAAAATATTGGGCAAATTCTTCCAACAGTCAGTGGAGTCAAAGATATTCTCGCAATTGGACTTTAGAGGTGGATTATGCAACTTTTCAGGCGGAGGGTACGTCTTCTGCTCGTCTCCGTGTAGATGTTATAGCTTTGAATATATTTTACAGCTTGGTGTTTTAAATTACTGCTCAAAATGCCTTAAAAGATGTCTGGGATCTCCTCTCTACAGATATGATTGTAGCTTGGCATGACGGTGTAACCAGCCTGTTTCTATGGGGATAAATGCGCTTAATGCATTACTCTGAAACATTCCAGCCTACATATTTATGGAGATGAACATACAGTATACGCTCTTGCACAGACGTTACATAATCAGCTTTAAATTATTTTTTTGTTGTAGATGTCTTTACAGCCGTTCATTGCACTATGCATTATGTAACTTTCTAGTGGAAGGTAAAGGCCTTA
This sequence comes from Scartelaos histophorus, assembly GCA_000787155.1. Taxonomy (NCBI): domain Eukaryota; kingdom Metazoa; phylum Chordata; class Actinopteri; order Gobiiformes; family Gobiidae; genus Scartelaos; species Scartelaos histophorus. The sequence continues at coordinate 10,901 of JACN01084025.1, read as the reverse complement.
ACTTGTGTCCATAAGGGTGGTTCATAAAATTAACATTCACCAAATTTTGCCAGATCACTTTTTGCCTTCTTCCAATTGATTTTATGAGCATCTGTACCAAAAATGGAGTCAAATGCTGCACATTTAGAGGTGACACGTTTGTCACAATTTTGAAATTGTTAAATCGACAGTTCGAAATTTTGGATATAGGACTTCATTTCCTGTGAGTGTTGGAGACGTGTGGAGACACTTTTTAAATATTCCATCCAGTCCTTGTATTTGCAGAGGTCGCTGGTGCTAGGCTAGTGTATGTCAACGGCCATAGTTCGCCTGCTACTAAAAACAGTCTCACAATCTTATGGAATACAGTGTTTGAACTGTTCTAATGCTCTAATATCTGTAGCATAAGTACAGGGAAACTGGGAGAGATTATTAATGAGCAAACTTAAATTTGTATTGTTCAAGTTTCTGTTTCTGTGAAAGTTACGCATTATCATGTAGAATTTTCAAAACTAAAAAAGTGTGCCACCCTTTAATTACATCCTATTGGCTCAGATTTTGGTACAGATGTTCGCAATGTCAAGAGAAAAAAAAATAAAAATGCGATCTAGCAACATTTAGAAAACTTTTACATATACCATCATATTGTGAACCACCCTAGTGTCCACAATATGACTGGAGAAAGAAGTGGATTAAGGGAGTATGACATCACCCATAGCGCTCAGCTCCAGTCAAATGAAGCTCAATGAGGCTTGCATTTAAAGGGGAAATTTGAGTCCCATATAATAATGTATTTTTTTGGGTCAAAACAGTCAAATAAATTTAACAGGATTTAACAGTTCGAGCGGGTTAATGTGATAATTTAAGAACAAAAGAGAGTCAATGGAGACAGAAATGCACCCATGCTCACTTCCTATTTGGAACGTTACGGTTAGCAGGTTAGCTATGTCCATTTATATACACAGTTCCACAGTATGGCTTTTTATTTTTTACATTTTAGGTGTTTTACTGCTAAAAAAAAAAAGAAATATATATTCTCATCATGAACACCTTTCGAACAAATCCCATAACTTGGAAAAGAGGTGGACAAAAATATCTCCATGGAGACAAGAATGTAGCATACCCTCCACCAGTAAAGTTACATAGTGCACACTTAAATAAACTATGATCATACATTTCTAAATAACATTCAAATACATTAAATTTGTCCAGGTATGGAAAAGTGCCTTGTACAGGTTTTACTCATAGTCTTAACTCTATATTGTATTTCGTTTTTTTCAGTAATTGTCTTTTTGTAGTAATCCCGCTTCTTAAAATGTTAAAATGGGGCTTTTGCTCTGCCTTGTATGCAAAATGTAATAAGGAAAAATCCATTGGTTTCCAGCTGGCCGTCGGTGACAGATATTACAGATGGAGGAAGCAATTACTTTTCCACACCATGTAATATGTATGAAACACTTAGCCATTGGTCTGCAGCTTAATATTTCATACACAGATAAAACAGGCCGTCAGAGCAGAGCACGAGTTAGCTTAGGTTAAATATGCGAACAGGAGCCTCCTATGTCTCCGCTCGCTGTGTCGGCATTTCATTAATATGGGAAAGTGCGTGACTGGCTGTAGGATTGAAGTTTTTAGTGTAAATACTGTAACAAGGTGTATTCATGAAGCAAAGTCACGATGTTATTAGCTTACAGTTATTTAAAGATGGACTATGAAACTCTCTGTGTTACATTAAAGCTCCGTATTGCGTTATTTTCTTATCTGTTATAAAGTTTCCTCATCACAAACAGATTTGGAGTTGTGGTTTCATTCACACTTGTTTAACGCACAAACCCTGCATATTTAGGCAAATGGAAAACATATGTTTAATATTTGAAGTATAGTTTTTCAATTCATGATTTTGAGTTTATAAGCGCTTTTATCGACTTTCAGAACCCAGTAGGGAGTTATGCAGCATTACTAACAACAACTGTCATGCTAGTTGTGCACTTCCTGATCATTGGACAGTAATACGCTTTATAGTTAAGACGCAGACAGTACACAGCAGACAAAAGTGGCTTATACAATACGTCTGTACTAGGGAAACACAACAACAAAACAGTACAAGTTTCTAATTTATGTCAGATGCCCTTCCATGATTTAGCATTTTGATTTTTCTGTATGATTTGGTAACCTCCCCGGCTCTGGCTGTAGTATATTTGAGTGTATAGCCTGCAGTAGAGTAAGTGTACAGCTGTATTGTTGAAAGAGACACAGTGACATTGATCTCAGAGCCTCTTTGTGTGTGTGTGTGTGTGTGTGTGTGTGTGTGTGTGTGCGCGCATGCATTTGTCTGTGTGTCTGTGTGGGTGCATGCGCGTCTGTGTGCATGTGTGAGTTTGTGTATGTAAATGCACATGTGTGTGTGTGTGTGTGTGTGTGTGTGCGTGCGTGTGTGTGTGTGTGTGTGTGTGTGTGCGTGCGTGTGTGTGTGTGTGTGTGTGTGTGTGCGTGCGTGTGTGTGTGTGTGTGTGTGTGTGTGCGCGTGTGTGCGCGCATGCATTTGTCTGTGTGTCTGTGTGGGTGCATGCGCGTCTGTGTGCATGTGTGAGTTTGTGAATGTACATGCACATGTGTGTGTGTGCGTGTGTGTGGTGGCCTCAGGTGACAGGAGCAGGGCGCACATTAACAGCTCAATAAACAATCTGACACAAGCCCAGCTCATTTTCAACAGCAATTAGACGCCATTAACACCACGAGGACATGAGGAGTGGACTTTACAGAAAGACTGAGGATTCACTGAGCTACAGTAAAAGTGCAATGGGACAACAAAACAATGAGCTTTAAAGGATGTATGAAGGATTTTTTTATTTATTTATGTTTATGTTTTTTTTTTATAATTGTCCATGATAGCATTATAGAGATGCAGCAGCTTTGTTATTTTGATGATCAAAACAAAATAATGAAAATCCATCAACTGTGGATGTGGTGAGGCCAGATAAACATCAGGAAATGAGGCTTCCTCGTTTTCTATTGGCTGTTGGGTTGTCAATCAAACTCCCAATGCTCCTAGTGTAACTGACTCGGCGGCGCACTGGAATTACGTGGTTTATGAACGACTCTTACACACTCCACAGACTCACGCTGTTTGCTAAACCAACGCAGGGATTCTTAGCTGCTTTTTCGAGCTGTAGCTTCCTTGCAGTTAGCACTAAGTTTATTGCAACAAAAGACAGGAAATCCACTGCCAGCTATGTGCAAAAGAAAGGTCGCTGAAAGAAGGAGAAGGAGAAAATTCCTTCCTTCCAGCGATAGCGTTAATGAAGCAGACGAGGGTCTAAAGACTGACATGCTGGCCAGTAAATTACTTCTAGACTGGAAACTTCTGCTTATCATTTGAAAACGTACTTTATTTTCCTTAATGTTTTTCAGGACACAAATATGATATCCTGTACCTAAAAATGTAATTTTTGTTTGTTGTTTGTTTTGTTGTTTGTTAGTTGTATTTACAAATCCTGTGCAGCGATGAGGAGCCAACCTATACATTACTCTCACACAACAACTTTATTATAACTCTGAATGTTGTTGTAGTTATGATAATAGTAAAAGAATAGTACAAGCAGCACCAACAGCAGTTCTGATTGGCTCTCCGGCTTTAAACAAGGTTTATGGCATAAGAAGGAGGTGGGAGCTGTCGGGCAGGGGGTCAGGAATGAACAGCATTTGAAAAAGGACAAACAGTCGCTGTACTCCTCGTTCCTTGGAAAATCCTCAGTACAACCTCTATATTACTATAGAGATAATTTGTTCCATTAGATTCAGAATTTTAAATACAACTGGATTTCTCACTTGTTTCTCACTGCATGTTTGAATTATTTTTATTCAGATTTTTTTTAATCATTTTTTAGAAGAAATAAAAGAGCTGAGGTTTGAATGAGGCTAATTCTGACCAATCAGATTGCTTCACTGCACCATTTCCTGTTTGTCACTAAATTAGATTGGATCAATTTGGATTGATTGCTTCGCTATTGGCATTTTTCCTGTGATTTCTTTTTCACTTCAAATTTTACACTCTGAAGTTTGACTGTTGAATTTGAGGGCTTGAAAATATTTGTTCTGAATATTTAAAAAAGACTTTGAAAATGAAAAAAAAAAAATTTTTAATTTAAGCAACTAAAGTTCTGAATAAAAATAAATTTAAAAGATACAAATTCAAACTTTTTTTTAAGAATTAAAAATAATTCAAAGAGAGAAATTCAACAATATTTAAAATTCAAAATCTGATGAAACAAATGATCCTCCAAAATCACGCCTTTAATGACCTGTTATAATTGTTATTTCATTCATGCATGTTTAATACACAAACCCTGCATTCCTTTTTTCAGGTTTGTGAAGTTGTAATGCATTTGTACTTTTGTATCACAGTTTTGTATATTTATAGAGAATTGTCATGCTAACTGTGAGGAGGATTTAATTAGGGCAAAGGAGAGATCCCTAGATTACTCAAACATACATGGATGACATCAAAAACCTCTTCTGCCATGTTTCTGATGTTGAAAGCTCCAGAAAGTCCATGTTGCATAATACCCTCTCTGTAAGTCATTGGAAAATAAAGAAAATATATAACCTGACAAACATTTACAATCATAGTGGAGTGGAAAAGTTAATTACAAACAATTAATTAGGACAAGTCGTGCTGATTAATCCAGCAATAGCAGTGTCAGCATTATAACAAGAGCTAATTACACTGTACTGCACAAAGACATTTCTCACTGTGTTTACTGTGGGAACATGTGTAAACAAGTCGATTGAGGTGTACTGACAAAAAGACACTTTATGCAGACAAATCATAATATAATAGTATTCAATGTGCAGGTATATGTATTGGCCTATTTTATACTGTTTTTACTACTGTACTACTATTAATCACTTCTTATCTTTACTACTTGAAGCAGTTCCTCCAGTTGCAAAAATCATCTATCATGGCTGACCGCGCAGAACTAAAGTGCATTTGACAGATTCATATATTTGTATCACTTGGTTTGGGGGGATAGTACCTGTGTTATATCAGTTTTACATCAGTTAAGTGGCAGTTTACCTCTTGATTTCCCACTGCACATACGAAAGCCCAAAAGACTCGGTTGCTGATGTTGTTTCTAATCCCATTTACGAATTATATTTTTTGAAAAATGCATTTACTTTCAACAACTTTCAGTTTCTCTTTTTCTTCATAGTCAGCAGTCGATCCTCACTTGTTGCTTCTGGCGGCCGCTAGCCGCTTGCATGCCGCAGGAGTATCTCAACTTCTTGCAACAACAAACTCACTCGTGATTTCAGAGCGAGAGTTCAGTTTGGGGTCAGAACAAAAAGAACTTGCAAAAGCTCGAAAGCACAACCCAATGCCTATTCATGTTGTTACATGCTCTGCAATATAGTGGTGATGATTTAAATACTTACCACAGTGTTTTACAAAAAATATAATTCACTCTTAAATGTGCAATCGAGTCTTTTGGGCTCTTGCATGTGCAGTGGGAAATCAACAGAAGTAAATGAAATTCTGCGTATAAAGTATAAAGTTTAGAAGGTTTCCAGACATGAGTGAACCAGGCATTGACTCATTGGACTCGTGGCTGTTGTAAGATGTGTTACAAAGTGGTGTTAAGCTTCGTCAGAATGCAAATTGTGTTTTACGTGGAAGTTACGGAGGTAATTTCTGCACAAGGAATGCATTTTTCTGTGATTGTCAAATAAACTCTTTAACAATTTAGATACCTTTATGTATATAATATTTGCTACATGTGTCCAGGCAGGAAGTTAAATTATAAACTTCCTTACAAACTTACAAAATTCCAAAAGTAGAAAATACTAGACAAGGTTTTAAGTAAAATGTTAAATAAAGTTGTATTCACTACATTTTAGTGAAATTAGCTGCTATGCACTTTAACCTTGCACTGTGTAATTTCATATTTCAAATTAAATCTCGGCCCCAGGGAAGACCCAGGACACACTCGAGGGTCTGTGTCTCAGCTGGCCTCGCAACATGCCCTCCGACATATATTTCCATTTTTTATCAACGGTCCCTGCACTCTGACATTTTTTTTTCCTTGGTTGAAGTGTTTTTCAACATTCCTCCATTCTGACACACAAGGTAATTATTAAAAATATGTGCGCCTACTAGAAAGAGCTGTATGCACACTCACATCCACTCACATAAGGACACGGTGAAGTTCACAGCACAGTGCAGCATTCTTGTCAGAGCGCTGTGATGTTCTGAGTTATCTTCATGAGACATTACACAAAACTACCCCTATGGCCTAAACTTACCACTCTATTATTGGTCGTCGACTCCTATATGCCATTGCAGGACAGATCACATCGATAAAAAGTGCAACAGTGCATCAGTCGTGTATTTTCTTCAGGACCAAATGACTGTTGTGTGATTTTGTAGTGATTTTGAGCTGTAGGATATCAGCAATTATCAGTTTGACATTCTTATATAAATCTACGTTCATCGTGTTTGGTTGTTAGACGTTGAGATTAGAGTATTCTATAAACACGATGCAAAAGAGGTGACGCTCCAAACTATGAGTAGGTTGTCAGAATGGAGACGTAAAAAGTGTTGGGAAGGACGGAATCAAAAAAATGTTGGAATGGAGGGTTGTCGGACTGGTTGTATTTCGGAATAAGGGTTGTACCTCCCCTCAGAACACCTAGGGGTTCGACAGGAGGAGGTGTTTAAGCCTCAGCTTCAGACAAGCAGAAGAAAACTGATGGATGGATAAATCTAATCTGTGGCCTTAGTAGTTTAAAAAAAAACATTCACAACTACCATATATATAAGGAAACATCCAAGTTTGTCTCATTCTCAGTATGGACAGACCACACCTCATATGAAAGCTCAGAACCTCCAGAATTCCCTCCCTGAGCTGCATAAGCTGCACTAGCACTGACTCAGAACTGCTACAGGTGCTGGAGTTTAGGTAGCGACCATTCAGATCAGAGAGGAATTTTAGATTTAAAGCTAATGTGACGCTCATTCTGCTTTATGATTGGATAAGTTGTAGATGTTTTCATTCATTTTTTTGGTTGTTTGGCTCACTTACCCATCCTGTAATTTTGTAATTTCCTGTATTTTTGTATAGGAAATATATACAGGAAGTGACACCCCGGTGTTTCCTGTGCGCTCGGCCGCTCACAATATTAATAAGAATAAATACTGTTAGAAACGCAGTCCTGATTGAGCGCCGTTTGTAGTAGTGTCGTCTTTAGCTGTTCATTAGCTGCGTATCTGGAGACACCGGTCATGTTTGTTAAAATTTGAACTAGTCTATTAGATACTCAAGTTAGACTCAATCTGAATTTAATTTTAATACAGTCAGAAAGAGCAGATTTAGCTGGAACTACAACAGGCGAGATGATCCGTGGTGTTTAACAAGTCTCTCATACAGAAAATTACAGTCACTCTCACCTTGGACACTTGCATTGATCACAGGCTTTTGCAAATGTGTCACTTAAATCCATGTCATATTTTTCTTGAGTTTTCAGACAAGCTTAAAACTTTTTTATCTGTATCTTACGTGTGCACTGTGTCTTCATGGTAACATCTGTCCATTCCGCCAATACACAATGTCACAATAAAAACACTGCAATCCTATTTGGCTAATGAACTTTATTGCATCCCATTATAAAAGCACAGATAGTGTATACAGCAGACACAATGGCCTGCTCTGCACACGGCCCTGCTCTGCACACGGCACAGCGGTCATAAGCACATTAACTGCTGGAATCCATCCGGACTAAAAGGGCTGATTAGGAAACCGTAAGGACCAGTGTAATCCATGTGTTGTCTGGGTTGTATGTCTTTACCACGCCGTCCACGAGCCCTCTGTGAGAAGAGTACAATTAAAAGGCAGTTAGCGCTTATTTCTTTGCATTTATCATACTTAGCTAATACGGGAGAACATATATGTGGCTATGTGCTGAGATTTTTTGTGTGTTATTAGGCAAGGCAAGTTTATTTGTATCAAGTAATTCAAAGAAAGAAATTAAAATCACAGTACAAAACATAAATAACCGTTATAAAATTCAAAAGAGAGTGAGAACTTAACTGAGAAAGAAGAGTGCAGAATGAAACCCTTTCAGTTATATGCAGCTAAAAAGAACCATTTTGAGTCTGGAGTCAAAGTAAAGGCCTGTTTCATGTTCCAGGTTTGAGCTACATGAATCTGAAACTCTGACTCCTGTGTTTCGTTGTGTCTCTGAGTGCGAGATGGTTCATATGACACTAACATGTCACAGATGTACTTTGGTGCTCAGACCATGGAGAGTCTTGCACACCACCAGAGCTGCTTTAAAGTCTATTCTCCGAGCCACAGGGGGCATCTGCTCGTACTTCCTGGTTCAAGTCAGGACCTAAGCTGCAGCGTTCTGGACGGACTGCAGCTCTCACAGCTCATTTGGAGAGGCCAGTGAGAGGTCGTTACAGTAGTTTAACCTACAAACGCATGGACAAGTCTCTCCAAGTTTGCTTTAGTCTGCTTTAGACAGTAAACCTTTGATTTTTGCTTTTTTCTTAGGTGGTAAACGGCTGCAGATTTTGCTGATTTGATGTGGCTGTTGAAGTTCAAGTCTGAGTCCATTATTACTCCTAGATTTCTAGCCTGATTTGAAGGTTTTAGATAAAGAACCCGGAGGTGACTGCTGACACTAGCTGTTTCTGAAAGTGTATGGAGCCTGATTTGAAGGTTTTAGATAAAGAAACCGGAGGTGACTTCTGTCCTGTCTGAGTTTAGCTGGAGAAAGTTGTTTTGCATCCACATACTGATCTGTGAGTCCACTGGTCCATAGTCCCTGGTGCAGTGAGACATCGATCTGAGTGTCGTCTGAATAGCTGAAGTAGGACACATCATTGCTGTGTATTATCTGGCCTAACCACTGCCTGAGGAGATTGAGCTAAAGTGGGCCCAGGATCGACCCCTGGGGCACCCCACAGGTCAGGGCCATGTGATCTGAGACACAGTTTCCAATTTCAATTAAATATTTCCTGTCTTCTAGATAGAACTTGACCAGTTTAATGCAGTACCAGAGATACCCACTCAGTCCTCTAATAAGAACTATGTATATGTTTATAAAGCAGTTTACATTTTCAGCAGAATTTCCAACACTCAACGCAATCACATTGTGGTTTTTCTGTCAGTCAAAATCATCCATATTACTCAGACCTGACTTGGTTGGATGGGACCAGTTTAATGCAGTACCAGAGATACCACTCAGTCCTCTAATATATATATATATATGCATGCTTAACCTACTGCACATAAACTCATCTCTGTGAATAATTAGGATGCTCTGAATGCATAAAGTAAATGAGGAATAACTCTGGACGACTGCAAACTGTTTTAAATAAACCCAGCCGGATTAAGCGGGAGAAATGGATGGATGGATGGATGTTTATAAAAGTTCATGCTAATAATCTTGGTGAATGGAATGGTGAGCTGGAATCGCGCCGCCAACCTGTGCATCAGTGGATCTGATTGCTCAACCGATGATGTTTATGTCGAGAGGGAGATTCAAACCGCCAAACTTCTGATCAGTAGACAAACCTTCCTACCAACTGAGCTGCTGCCACCCCTGATTACTCGATTACACATTTTTGTTTTGGGGTTTTTTGACTAAATTAGAGCAATAATCAAAACTGTGATTAACTTAGTTGTACAGTCTTGTCCTGGTGATTCAATATTGAAATACTGTCCAGAAACTGAGTGTATTAGTAACTGCTCAGTTGGCAAAGTGTTTGTACATTGATCTGAAGGTTGGCAGTTCAAATCTCGCTCTAGATATAGTCATTGGTTGAGCGGTCAAATCCACCAACCCACAGATTGGCGATGCGATTCCAGCGGATTCCACAGATGAATAGTGTCGTTGTGTCCTTGGGCAAGACAGTTATCCTACCTCACGCCCGGTGTGTGAATGGGTGAGTGGTTCCTTGAAAGTCTTAGAGCACTATGCAATGTTATATCAGTGTTCTACAATATGACATTAAACAGCTCTAACTTATATTTATTCAATTATAGGTGCTTTTATAACTCAAAAATACCTACAAAAACAGGCAATCTGACCTTTAACTTGGTCTGGTTTATTTTCCATGAAATGAAGATAGAAAGGTTTAATATCATACTGTGAAACATTCAAGAAAAAACAATAACATCTCCAAAAGCATTTGACAGACCCTCCACCAGAAAAGTTACACAATACACTTTTAATGTCTTTGTCAGCAGCTCTGGGACCCATCCACACCTTGTGATCGGCGAGCGACTTCCTTAGCTGGAGGATTTGACAAACTGCATGCTTTGGGATGAGCAGTACGTTGTGTCTTACAGTATATCGTAAAAGTACTTCTTCACTTGTTTTTCTTACAACTTAATCTGAACACGCAACATAACTCTTTTGAATGCCCAGTGCAGACGCAGTGAGATGCAGTGGTCTTAAAGTTGTACCCTGAGGAGATCCCGGCTTCCATGTCCACAGATGGGAAACTTTTATGCCAATTTATTATTCATTGCATCTTGGGCCAAAGCTAAATTAATTTCTCACATGAAGATATCTGAGCAGCTTGAAAGCAGAGCTGGTTTATCTTAACGTGAATGGGAGGACACAGGCACCAACCCACATCAAAGACGCTGTTTGTCCAATCAGTCGCATGTACTTTGATTCTATCCACATCGACCCCACTCCAAATTTACATCGATTTAAATTTGCATTGCGTAACCCTTCTGCTTGTCTCCATGGAGATATTCCTGTTTGTCTCACAATTGAGACAGGTTAATGGTCAGATCCATAGAGCAATGGTCAGATCCTGCACATGGTAAGAATTCATGTTTTTTAAGGTATTTTTGAGCAATAAAACAAATGTACAGGAACAAATGCAAGGAAGATATGTTTAA
>KN500651.1:7963-26548 GCA_000787155.1 Scartelaos histophorus | reverse complement strand
CAAAATTTAAAAGATTGTACTTATTTATAAATAAAAGGTGCACTGTAGTTTTTCTGCTTTTTTTTACTCTTTTAAACGTTTTCTATCTGCATTGAGACAAGCAGGTGGCAGGAACAGCACATTAAAGGTCAGATCAGTGGAGAGTTGACTCCACTCACAGTCAATTTTTATTTTATTAGCTATTTAAAACAGCATTTGGTAAAAAGCAAGACACACTTGAACATTCCAGGCAAAGTAATAACATCTCAAAAGAGACGAGCAGACAGCAAACCCTCGCGTAGCAGAAAGATTATAGCTCAACTTTAATTCAAACCTACATCAAAATGCATAATAAGAGTTTTCACATTGATTTAAATGACAGTCGAGTGTATCCTACTGTGTTATTGGTCATGCACTGCTTCTCTCATTCATTTGTATCTGCATTTGTGGGGGAATAACACAATGAAGAACAGGAGAGGACTGGGAGCTTTAAATATGTATCAATACAACATGTAGCTCCCCCAGCCTCCTGCTTCAGTGTCTCACCAAAGTGCATCAAGACAGATACACACACACTCGCACACACACACGCACACACACCCCAGAGATCACGGTAGCTTTTCAAAGTCCGACGTGCCATTTCCAAAACGTAGTCGTGCAGGTAAAATGCCCCCAAATGAGAAAATGTTAGCAGGTATTTGAGCCCTTTGTAGAATGTAATTTAAAGTCTCAAAAAGGAGCCGTGACACAACAGTTTCTAAATGAGAATATGACTCTTTTCTTTGACATTGTTCTTTGCCCTGCACTGTAACTTTTAAAACGTTTTTGTCTATCTTCTGTTGTTATATTTATGGCTTACCAGGGCTGTTTTAAAGAAAATAGGTTGGGATTTTACTGTAGTTTTTTGCGAGTGTGATTCAGCTGCATCATTTTTCTGAAGAACTACTTTTTCAGAATCATTTTAAAGGTGTATTATGTCACTTTTTGGTGGAAGGTCCAATACTTCTGGCTGTTTCTTTGCTTGTAATCCTCCATTATCTGGCATTAAACTTGTATAAGTTCATGGAGATATGCATCATGCAGCAGACAAAGTTACAAGTCAGATCTGTAGAGAGGCAAACCTGCTCACTTCCCTATTGCTACTATGTTTTTAGCCAAGTTTTTAGGAAGTTAGCTGTATTTATACTTTGTTATGATATTCTAGTAGGGTCTTATAAGTTATTTTTTAATCTAATGCCCAATTATGACCCAATTATTAAAGTTTTCGATCTCTACATAATTCTTAACATACATAAACTGTTGTAAGTGGACTGACTCTAATATAAATCTATTGTGTCTTTTAGATTTTGGCGATCATCTCCATACTCTTCATTGTGCTGTCCACCATTGCCTTGTCCCTGAACACCCTCCCGGAGCTCCAGGACACAGACGAGTTCGGGCAGCCCACGGACAACCCCCAGCTGGCCCACGTGGAAGCCGTGTGCATCGCCTGGTTCACCATGGAATACCTCCTTCGGTTCCTCTCCTCCCCAAACAAGTGGAAGTTCTTCAAGGGTCCGCTGAACATCATCGACCTGCTGGCCATCCTCCCATATTACGTCACGATATTTTTAACGGAGTCCAACAAAAGCGTGTTGCAGTTCCAAAACGTCCGCCGCGTGGTGCAGATTTTCAGGATCATGCGAATATTGCGGATCCTCAAATTGGCTCGTCACTCCACCGGTCTTCAGTCTTTAGGTTTTACGCTTAGACGAAGCTACAATGAACTCGGGCTGCTCATTCTTTTCCTCGCCATGGGCATTATGATCTTCTCTAGTTTGGTGTTTTTTGCCGAAAAAGACGAAGAGGACACCAAATTTAAAAGCATACCAGCATCGTTTTGGTGGGCTACTATCACTATGACTACAGTTGGCTATGGGGACATCTATCCAAAAACTTTACTAGGGAAGATAGTCGGGGGGTTGTGTTGCATTGCTGGAGTATTGGTGATAGCGTTACCAATTCCGATTATCGTTAATAACTTCTCGGAGTTTTACAAGGAGCAGAAACGCCAGGAGAAAGCCATTAAGAGAAGGGAGGCTTTAGAGAGGGCAAAGCGAAACGGTAGTATTGTGTCGATGAACATTAAAGACGCGTTTGTCCGCGGCGTGGAGCTCATGGACATAATGGTAGACGAAGGCGTAGAAAACAAAAAACCCCAGGATAACCACGTATCCCCGAGTATGCACGTTAAAGATCAGTCTAATCTGAGGTCGAACAACAGCAGTCCAACCAAGAATATGGACTCGACGTTCAAAGAGCAAGTCCAGACGTCCAGCAGTTCGCAACATCTGAGCGCTCAAAAACTAGAGGAGATTTATAACAAGATGTCGCTGTCAGAAGCGCAAGGGAACAGTAGTCAGGACAGGGGGTCCAAACCGATCCGGCAGAGGTCGGAGCTGGAGATGGGAGCGATACCAACGGCGCCTCTCTGCAGCACCGCGGATCCAGTGACCGATATGAAGAGCATTTCCAGCATCGATAGTTTCATGAGCTGCGCCACCGAATTCCCGGACAGCTCGAGGTTTTCCCAAAGTCCAATCGGCAGCATCCATCAGGGCAGAGTGAGCACCAACCCCAGCCTGGAGCCCACCTTAGAGGCAGATCACGAGGGGTCTCAGGGCTCTCTCACCCCCATGTCCACGCAAAACCCCTACCAAGACCATCACATGAGTCGTGCGAACAAAGCGCATACGATACGAGTGAACTATCGGCGCGGGGAGGAGTCGGGAGCGGACAGTTCGTCCGTGCAAAGTCCGGACGCGTCTCTGTACACCACGGCCAGCAGCAGGACGCCCACCAAAAGCCCAGAGTACATCCGCCCGAATATTTTCACATTCCACGATTCGTCCATAAGCAAATTCATTGATGCGGATACAGACGAGGAGGAGCATCTTCACGACGCAAGCGCAAACCCCACGCGAAGGCTCCTGGACAATGGCAGCCCCAAGTTCGGACGGCGTTCCAATCACACTCAGAGGAAGTTGAGCAATTCTTTGGGAATAGAAAGCCAGGATAACCACATGGCTCAGGATCTACCGCCACATCAGGGAGACAGCTCCAATGCATAAAAATAATATATAATAATGTTAAAGCACATTGAAACTGAGAAGACTATGTTCCCTTTAGACTGGTTCTGTCCGTCAGTAACTAGACTCAAAGCAAAAACCTATTTTTCATATTTTCCTTTTCGTTAGTAGCCACATTTTAAGTAGCAAGACTCAATGGGCATTTTGAAATAATAACTAGGAGTGCTTCAGTTGTGTTTTCTGGACTGCTTATGATAAAGATTATTTTTGCTTCCTTTAAACTGGCCTTAGTTCATTTGCCTGTTTGTTGTGTGCAAGATTATATATAAATGGGGACAGTTGTGTTTTTCTATGTTCAAACTATACATTTTTGGTCTCATCATTGGTCTGATTTTTCATGCATTTGGTTATTCTTACAGCGTTAAGACACTTAAAACCCATTATTGTTTTCTGTGGGCCCACCCAGCACATTAAACTCATCATTATTTTATCACGCGAGGACTGCATTCATCTACTGATTTTCTACATCGTGCTATTCTGTTTCAGGGGTCAATCAGAGTTCAAAACTACACTATGTTATACAAACAAAAGGCTCTTATTGTAGCGAAGTTAAAATGTGGCTCTGTAACAATGTGAAAAAGCAGATTTATTGCGTAAGAACTGCGACGATATATATTTTTAAGACTTTTCTAAATTTAAGGATTTCAAACATCGTGCTAATATTATAGTTTTAGCGCATTTCATGAAGGAAGTTGGCTTGTAATATTTGCTTTTGTTTGATGAAATGTCCCAGTTGGTCCTTTGTGTAACATGAAGAACCAAAGAATTGTCTGGTCTTTTTATTGTTTATAGATGTGTAACTGTTAGCGACACCTGACAGCAGCATCTTCCCTGTACGCAGAGCCACTGAACTTGAAGAAATAAACTTTTATCTCGGCTTTGAGATTTGTTCACACCAATGAAAAGGATGCAACACTGCAAACTGTCCCCGAGATCAAGAAAGAAGATAAAATGTCCCTCCTTCCATCATTTCTGCAACAATTCACGGTCATAGCTGCAGCCTGCCTCTCTTGCATGATTTCTTTTTTTACTTTTAAGATATCTATTGCATGCTTCACTGCTGTTCTGTTTTAACACGTTATTTGCTCTGCTTTATTGTCGTAACCACCCTATTAGCTAGTTCCAAACAGTGACAAATTAAATGGAATAAACAGTGCAATATGATTTGTATTACAAGACGTTAAGACTTTAAGAGGCGCTTAGGTTTCTATGCTAGCTATTAATACCTTTTTACTCATTAAAAATATGGTCTTTATTACTAAATATTACTGGTATAGCAACGACGACGCCACAGGGCAAGAGCAAATCCTGTTTACCCCCTTTTATTTGTCACATGTTCTCGTTGTGCCTTTGCTGATGCTCTGATTACAGTTGTCAGGACCCCGATGACCCCGATACACCAACATGGCTGAAGAAGTGTCTGTATTTTAAAAGACTCCCCGTGACCACCTGCTCCTCTAATCTCCACCACATATAGAAACATATTAGACACATACAGGTGAGGCACTCAGTGTTAATAACTACAGTTTCCATGGTGATGGTGGAGCGGAGTGAATCATTTATATTTTATACAAGTGATAAGCCTTAGACTAAAAGTACTCTGCACTGTTCAGGTGTGTTGATCATTTGAAAAGAAGAGTGACTCCAAGCACAGACCTCTGCCAAGGCATTGCAGCTGTTTTCATATAATACTTGATTAGTTTTAAGGCTAGAAATTCACCTTTTCTACTGTTCTGATTCATTCTTATACCTATATCTCAATGAAAAAATAGATGCTATAGAATATCTGAAAACTCAATTAATCCGGTTTTGTATACGAGTTTGAAAGGCTCTGTGAATCTATAAATATCATCCCAGGTGGGAAAGTCTTGGCGGAGCAGAACAGCTCAATTAATTTGGTCAGTTTAGAGAAGTTGCTTTTCAAAGATTCATGCTTCCATTAAAATGGCCATGCTTACAATCAAACATTATGATGCATCATTTGTAAAGTAATTAATGATGCTCTGAACACTTTGACCAGTGTTTGTTACTGCACATTTGAAAGTTACAAATTGCAAGGTGTCAGAATAAGCCTACAAAGCAGAGATTGATCTGTATGGGGTGTGGAGAAGTTGTCATAGCATTTTCATAACCCATTATTTGTGGGCGTCAGTTCCCTGGTATTGCTTTTGAATGAAACCATTTTGCTTATAATTGTTAATCATTATGACAGCAGTCCTAACTTCTGAAAAAAATGGATAACTACAAGACAGTAATGCTATGTCTGATGTGTAATAACTTCAACTTTTGGTAAAGTAATAAGGGCTAAAGCCTTTTGCCACCACAATAGAACTAAACAAGCCATAGACAGTATTGAAGGTGTTTAGTGTAGCCCATTTTAACCTGCACTTTATGGATTTCTTAAACCACAATGTCTATGTCTCCAGATACAAAAGCACAGTTGTTCAGCTGTTCACACTGGTTTAAAGCCAAAACAGACACTTTAAGTCTGTGTGCTGCCCTTGTGCATTTTGTACAGTTTCATACTTGACTTTGTAGCAGATGAACTTTGTGATTTCCTGTTGTTCGACACATGTAGCAGTAAACGAAGGACCTTTGACAAACATGTAAATATTCTCTGGAATAAAACTCTTTAGATATATATCATTTTGAAGCATTTTTCCCTTTACTGAATGATATTTAATAAATGATGACAAAGGACTTGGTGACCTGGGTGTCCATTCATTCATGCCTCCATTCTCTAACTGAACATTCTCACACAAAAAGAGAAAACTGGCTTTACTTTTATGGCATTTTGTGCACTAATGACAGGAGCTCTTGTGGGAATTGTGTGTTCCATTTTATGTAAAACTTAAGACGTGAAGATTTAGCATAAAGACTCTACCAAGAGTGAAGAGTGAAGAGTGAAGAGTGGCCTATTGCAAAGACCTATTTAGGTTCACTTATTTTACATGCCACAAACATTACCTAGTTAAGTTTTCTTCACACGTACTGGCAAAAATAAATATTAACTTTTTGTAGCCCCACTTTGTTTTGTGGAACAGCCAGTCAGGATGTGATGGCCTATTAAACCTCAGCCGAGCTGCAGATCAACAGCGCCCTCCAATGGGCAATAGAAAATCTAAATGATATAATCTTTCTCGTGACTTTTCTGACACTAAGGTTAGGTTTGGTATTCGTGTAAGGAAATGCTGCACATAATAAACATGTGCAACCTAAGAGGTTTATCTCCACAGCTCTTAAAGTCAGGGGGCACATTAAACAACTTAAATAGCAAAGTGGGAATGTGCGCGCAACAGAAACAAGTGCAAATATTTGGAACAAAGCTCTTGACAAAACCGCCCGAATTTATATCCCCACTAAAACGTAAGGGTATTGACATATACATGATCAAATAAATCCAGCTTGCAAACTTATTTTTGTTTTATTTGTTATAGGAAAAAGGGGGTTGAACGCAAGATGTAGAGTTTAAATAGTGGGAAAGGTACTTTTGGCACAGCTGGCATGTAGGTTTTTTGTTAGTTTTTTAATCATCAGATATGTCGTGAATGTTATTAGAATCGCTTAAGGCGTGTCTGCATAATTAAGGACATGTGCATTATTGTGCCTCCGTTGCCAGACAAATGCCCCTCTGGTGCTGTCATAATCCTTCACTCAGATTATATAAAATGTCAGTCTAGTGTGACTTGACAGCGGGACCCTGCACACTGCTCTGCTCAGTCTGGCCCGCACCTTCAGGGAGCAGGATGTTGTTCATCGTGGACCTGCTGCTGATGCTGGGAAACCTGGTGGTCTCCATCCTCTGCGCGGTGCTCCACACCGTGTTCCGGCCCAGACTCAAGTGTATAGACGGGGAGCTGTGCCTCATCACCGGGGCTGGGGGCGCGCTGGGTCGGCTCTTCGCTCTGGAGTTCGCCAAAGAGGGAGCGCACCTTGTGCTGTGGGACTGTAACACCGCGGCCAATGTTCAGACCGCAGAACTGGCCCGAGAGCTGGGCGTCCAGGTGCACGCCTACACCGTGGACCTGTCCAAGAGGCAGAGCATCTACGACACCGCGGAGCGAGTGAGGCGAGAGGTGGGACATGTGACTATTCTAGTGAACAACGCGGGAGTGGTGGCCGGGAGGAGGCTGCTGGACTGTCCAGATGAACTTTTGGAGAGGACACTGTTAGTGAACTGCCACGCACTGTTCTGGGTAAGACTCGCGCACAGAGGCGCAGATTATGTAACGTGTTGGTGCTGTGATTGTGAACTCATGTGTGAGGCTCAGAGGCAGCAGCCACGGGTTATCAGAGGTAACACCAGGGGTGGTCTGCAGCATGTGACTTTGATCACTTTTATAAAAGATTAGAAGTCTGTAAACTCATTACAAATACAACATCACATATGCATTTGTCTAATGAGGACTGCGAACAGAAAGTTCCTTTTTTAATTTTCAGATGACAAAGGCCTTTCTGCCTCCAATGAAATCCAAGAACCATGGGCACATCATCACTGTGGCCAGTGCATTGGGCTTGTTTAGCACAGCTTGTGTAGAGGTAATGATCTTTTGAAAAACTTAAAACAATCCTCCATTTGTCAATTACCATCTATGAATGTTTTTCAGGATTACTGTGCCAGTAAGTTTGGAGCTGTGGGTTTTCATGAGTCCCTGACACATGAGCTACATGCTGAAAACCTTGATGGGATTAAAACAACTTTAGTTTGTCCATATATAGTGGACACTGGGATGTTTGCTGGCTGTGAGATAAGGTGAGAGAAGACAAGGTGAAGTAAGATAACACTGTACACATTTCCAATGACAAAAATCTTTCTTATTTAAACTGCATTTACTAGGCAGGAGCTGCGGAGACTAATCCCCCCTCTGGAACCCCTCTACACAGTTCAACAGTCGATGGAGGCCATTCTGTCAGAGCAGCAAATGATATGCATCCCCCGTCTCATGTACATCCCCTTTCTCACAAGAGCGTGAGTACAAATATGCAATAAAGAAAACTCTCTCCTTAGCACATTTTAAATATTTGCTTGTGTTTTGTAGGCTGTTACCCTGGGAGGCTAATGTTGCCACTTATCGTTTTATGGGAGGAGACACATGTATGCTGCCCTTCATCAAAAACACTGAACAGAAGACATCCACTGGTCATATCAACCAAAAGTAGTTTTCCCCCAGGGGAGCACCAAAGAAGTGCACTTTGGGATTTTGATCTGTGTGAGTTTTATGTACTGTATAAATCATCCTAAACATTAACTACAAGGAAATTGTGATGATGTTATAAAAAGTAACAGATGACGCATCTAAACAAGTGCCTCTTTTTATTCACATGAAACAGTGACATTAATCTACAGGTAACATGCAAGAAAGATTATTAAGCATTATGCTTCAATAACTGTAAAAAGGAATTCAATCATAGAAAAAAGTTTCTTATGCTTATGTTTCAGATGTTAAGTGCTCATTACGATTCCCCTCTACTTGCTAATTGAAGTGTATGCAGTCATTTTGTCTGTCCCACGTCAAAACAGGACAAAAACATCTGTTGTGGTATTTAAGCCAACCTTTGGACAGGTCTTCCCTTAATTCTTTTCCAGAAACATTGTGATCAATTTCTCTGGAGAATAAACCAGTCGCCAATCCAAACCTGTAAAGACTTCAAACCAACTGCACAGTGGCTGCTTGTAGGTATCCCTGCAAGTACTGGAGTGCCTCTGCATTCAGGCTGGTGCTGATCATAGATGGGACCTGCACAAAAACAAAAGGTGTATCTTTAAACAAATAAGTGATTTGGTTTTAAAATGATAAAACTTTCTTCCTTTTCGTGTTGCTCGAGTTTGTACATCACAAGTATGTTTCTTTATTTTACGAACGCTGGCATAAATTCAGACCCTACGTATTTAATTATACAATCCTTTCCACTTGGTCAATCATCAATCACATGTGGCTTGATTTGAGATGAACTGGGAATAAACATGAGCATTTGTCATTGTAGGAACCTTATGTTTCATCAACAAAATGGGTAGCACTTTACAGCCTATTGCCATCATGGTAGGATGGAAATGGTAGGATGCTAGGAGATATTAAAACAAGGCAGCAAAATCTATATCACTACAGTTAAGTTAATATTAGGCATGTTTCCATGTAATTAAATAAGTCTTTATACTAGATTAGAGTTTAATTTACCCTTCCTGGACACGCAGTAGACAGTTTGTGCAGTGATTGTGCCAGGTGGATTTTGGGATTGCCAACAGCATCTCCGATTGGGTCGTGCTCCTTTTTCCCTGCAAAGGCCAGCTGTGAGAAAGCAGTCTGATATCCTGGAGTGTCCTCAATGTCGATGAAATGCTCATCGTCAGGGATACTGTCGTCTTCTGGTAGCTCAAACAAACCAATGAGAGCTTGGAGCAGAGGAGTCCTAAACACAAGCAGACATCATGAGCTACAAATGATTCCTGTGTCCTGTGTTTTAGTCCTGCGCTAGACCCGGTGGTAAATAGGTGGTATGTCCTAATATTTATCTTGCAAAGAGACTTATCTGAGGCCATACTGTATAAATGAACTGAGAACCAGAAATAATTATCATTACAACCATGAGTGTATTTTGATTTATATATAATATATTGATATTTATTGTCATTTTTATTGTAGACATATTGTGTATATTACCAAAGTTTCGTGTAGTCTGTGTCCATCATAGCAGGGCATTCTGTCAAGATCTTGGTAATGCCAACTGCACAAATCTTTTTTTCCACTGATCCAGAAACCTTTTGCACCTCTGGAATCACAATTTTTTCCAAAACCATTCCAAACATTCTGAAAAAATAAAATGTATGTTATTACAATACAACATTATAAATTGTAAACCTAAAAGTGATCATATTCTTTACAACTTACTTTGGCTGTATGTCATCAAAAATCTCTTGAAGGGCAATGGCCCCATATTTAACACCATACAAGTTAACAAAAACTAAGAAACCTGAGGAAAGGTGTTTCAAATTAGTATCAATTTTGGATTGATGAAATGTGTCACAAAATTCTTGTACTGACTCTTGATGAATTTGGTTGTTTTGGAGCTCTGTAGCCTTTGGAACAGCAAAATGAAGATTTGTTTTCTGTACTGAGTAAGACCCTCCCTAAAAGAGAATTTTGAAAGTAATGTTAAAACAGGTTTGTCAAATCTGTCACTTTGGTCAATATTTTAGTGAATGTAAACTTACGGAGGCATGTGCTCTATGATGCTGTTGAGAAGGTAAAATCCTTGGTGGTCATTTGCCTTTGAGGCAATAAGTTTTTGAAAAACACCAAGCAAACCAGGCTATGGAAGAATAAAAGTCAGGGTTTAATACACAGGAAAACTCACCTGCTTTTTACCAACTTCTGCAGAATTGAACTCACAATCTTGTCTGCAGCATTGGAGGCAATCGTTGTTCCTCCTTTCTCCAGATAAGCCTGAAGCAGACGCACAAGTGGAGGGATGTTCCCCGTCCGCTCCCAGAGCACGGGCTGCAGCAGGTGAGGGAACAGAGCCATGTATGAGTCAGGAATCGTGTTGGAGTGGATCTCCAGGAGAAGAGACATCACTTGGAACACATATGGCAGAAACTCTGCAAATGAAAGACAAATGAACAAAAGTTAATAAGACAGACTGTCACATAATTAAATGTGTACAGTAAATTTTACTGAGGGACACACCCTGGACATCATTCTGGAGGATCTCAGTAAAAACAGGGAAAAGTGCCTCCTCAAAGCTGCCCACAGTGGTGGGGTTGGCCTTGCAGGTGATGCGCACAGACAGACATAAAGACTCAAAGAGATAGTGGTTGAAGTGAGGCTTGCTGGGATTCTGAAAGGAACATGTCATTAAGGTTCTTTTGAAAACAGTGTTGAGCTCAAATTAATAATGGAGGACTTACCTTGCTGACTAAGAGAAGCTTATGAGTGAGTTGACCAATTAACGTGGGAATGTAGGGGACTATGGCCTCTTGCAGCAGCGAGAAACTGCGCATAATTGCTTAAAGTAAAAAGAAACAAAGTGATAATTGTTTGTCTTTTGTTCCTGATGTGTCCAGAACAAGAGTCACTTACCTTTCATAATGTATTCATTTTCTGAAGATGCAGGGAAAGCCAGCGCCTTAAACAAGTTGTTGAGAAGTTGTTCTGTAAATGGTGCCATCTCTGCAGGAGTAATACTAAAACCAAAAAGGACAAAAAACTCAAAGAACAGTCCAAAAACATGATGTTAATATTGATTAGATTTACAGTGTGGAGTTGTTGGGGCCTCTCATAGTAAACAGCCTCTCCAGAGCGTGAGCGGCATAGGTGTGTTGCACTGTGCTCTCAGCCTGAAGATGAGCGATGAGCAGAGGAATGGCCTGCATCAGATGCTCCTTGGGAAGCTGACAACAGTAGAGGCAAGTACGAGTTAATACTGGACTTTCGTACAGGTTACAAAATGTATAACGGCATTCTTACTTGACTTCTAAAGATCATGGCATATTTGATGGCATCTGCTTTTAACACTGGGAACTCGTTAACTGAAATAAAAAATAAATAAGTTAAGCTAATACTGGTCTGAAAACGCAAGTGCATATGCGTACATTTTTCTTACCATTGGGAGATTTTAAGTCTGGGAGGATGTGATTCACAAAGAACTCTGTTAGATTGACTAATTCATTAGCTTGTGTGATCCCATGCTGGTGAAAAGAAATAATTGCGAATGTAATATACACTTTTACAAGACAGTAAAATTTTACTTTGACTTCTACTTCTATACAAATAAATTATGAGTTTCTAAATTTCATTCACCTTTTGTGTTTGAGCCTTGGATGCCAATGAAGTGACCAAATAAATTGCAGCATCTTTGTGTTTCCAGTTTGTTGTAGGATTTTTGGCAAATTCTGCAAGCATTGAGCTCACATAACCGGAGAAGATTGCTGTGACGGGACCCTCAAAATATTTACACAGACCCCTCACCAGGTCACATGCAGCCCTTCGTCGAGTGTCAATATCTGGGGGTATTTCAGAAATGTTATGATGATCATATTTAATACAAATTAACTGGATATACAAACAAGCGCAGAGAAATACCAGATCCTTCAAGGTCCCTGCGAATGTATTCCTCTGAATTATCTTCAAATGCCTCTTCATCAGCACCTGAACAACAGGAATGGAGTTTTATCACTTTGTAATTTGTTTTTGGAATTGAGAGTAGAAAGTGAAATAAAATGGGCTCACTTCTGAACTCCATGTTGGGCACAATGACCTTCTCACAGATGCTGGTGAGAATATTTTGGTCCTCAAATAGATGTTTATAGTGCGGCCTTTCACATACAGACGCCAAGAACTGGATAGCATTACTCACAAGCTGCAACACAGAAAACATAAGACTATCTTTAATAACTTTACAATATATATTAAAATAAATGTAGCCAAGAATGAGAGCTCACCAGGTCATACTTGACTTCTTGGCCTGTAGAGACTAAAAGGTTCCATATGGCAGTGACGAAGCGTGGGAGGTAAGGCTGAAACTCTTCATCGTATTTTTGAGCGTAAAGAGCAGCATTATCACAGATTTGAGACTTAAGTAGTTCCAAAAGACCTGCTTCTTCCTCATCCTAACAGAGTGATATACTGAAGTTAAAAATCATACAAAAGATTGATTTGAATACAGATCAGACAATTTCTAATAACTTACATCAGTTTGAAGAAGTTTATTATCTATTGTGAGTAAAGCATGAAAATTTGTCATCCACGTCTCCATATTGTCTTCAAAAAACTCTGGAAGGTCCTAAACACCAAAAAAGAAAATGTACCATAAGCAATAGGGGTCACAAAACAACAATGTAAAGACTAGTGTATAATACAACAGCACTAACCTGGAAGTTGAGACTGTAAAAGAGCTTACAGATTAGTGTGAGTGATGAGAAGAGAACCTTTAAGGCGTTAATATCTGTAGCATGGGTGTGACACAATTCAATAGTAGCCTACAAATCATCCAATCAAAACAGTTTCAGTCAAACGTTTCAATATATTTTTATGAGATACTATGTAAATTACAAACCTTAAACAGGTTAGTCAGTGGCAGGGCAAATGTGTCAAGAACCAATTTAATTTCTGTCCAAAGCTCATTAGACTTGAACTCGTGACGATACCTATAATAAAAAAATCAATAAAAAGCATGATTACTACAATGTTTTTTTCACTTTAGACATGAGCCACTGCACAGGTGATAGTGAGTTGTACCTCTTGAAAAGGGAGTGCGCAGTTCGTAGTACTCCATTAATAATATGAAAGTCCCCACTCGCAAAGCGATTTACCATCTCTGTCAAGAGGTCCGGCCATTTCTGAGGAAAATCCTCCCGTCCAATGATGCTAATGGCATCACTTAACTGTTGCGATAAAAACAAACTTTTTAACAGCTCCACCCAAATTAAGTTATAATGTAATAAATGAAAACATACCTGTTTCTGAATCTGCTCTGGGCTACTGAGCATAAGATTAACAATGTTGGCTTTGATTGCAGTTCTATCTGCATCAGATATTTTATTGGGTTCATCTTCAACCTAGAATTAATATTTAACAAACAAAGCATGTGTTTGACACAACAGTGTTTAGAAAAAACTGTATGTTATGTTCACTTTTTAGTTTTTACTTACAATGCGCCAATTCCTTTTGATGTAATTCTTAAATGTCACTGCAGCGCAGACACGGATCACACCGTCCTGGGACTTTTCCAGTAATGTGAGTAGTAACAAAGGGTAGTTCTGGTTTCCCTCCACAGACTCGAGGAACTTTTCAGCTGAGAGACAAATGCAGAAGTTAAGCTTCAAAACTTAGGTCACCATTGAGGTGTGTACAAGTTTAACACGACTTTACCGGGGCGTCTGACTGCAGGATCTGGGTCAAGTGTTTTCCTGAGAAACTCGGTCAGACTTTGTAGATGAGTATTGAGTTCCATGTTTTAACTGAGAATAAAATGAAATTGGGAAATGTCATCGGTGCTTCATATAGAAAACAATCTGCTAATAATTCAGCGGGCCCTAACATAATAGCAATAAATATGCATTAGACCAGTATAAGTATTGCATTTGGAGGCCAATTAGATGTCCACATACTTAAAATAAACTAAATAAATCAAAATATGATAAAACCTTGGCACTTAATTTTGAGTTTGACGTTATCTTAGCTGAGGCTAATCTGGGCGACCAAGATTCATTGAATGGCACTACGCCGCTAGCACGCCGTCTGAAACACATCATCCAGGCTGCATTAGCTAGCTTCTGGGTCATGTTTGTGCTAAACTTTCGGCTGGATAACATGGGAATTGAAGAGAGGGATCTTGTACGCTCTTAGGTCGTGTTGTAACTTTTCACAAAACTCTATTGCAGCTTTTAATGCATTTTCCATCACTAATGAGTGGAGAGACTGTTCTAGCAGCCCGGTGTTAGCGCTAGCCTGCTAGATTGTGCTACATACAAACTTAGCGAAGGCTGAATAAGCGCCTTTATGCATAGAGATTTCTCCCTTAACTACAAGGACACTATACTGACGGTGGATTTTAAACCTTTTGTCAGATTATGAGCTCTTACCTTTAAAGGCTAACAGTGTGGGACAGTGCCCTGCTCAGAGTTGCTCCCTGTGCCAGCTTTCAAACGTATAGGCAAACGGAACTGCGCGGTCAGTGAAAAGCGCATGCGCACAAGTCATACCCAGGCTACTGGACCCGCCCACGTGTTCACAGAAGTTTATTTTTCGGCTACATAACAGCTGATTTCATGTGTGCATTTAGAAAACAAGTACCATCAATTCGACTCATACACTCACAAGTTTAATTGTTCACAATTTAATTGTGAATGTAATGAAGGCATTGAATTCAAATGACATTCGTAACAATAATGCACTTGATGAACGGTGAAATGAAAACTATTTTAACACAGAATACACCTTCCTTGAATACAAACATATTTAAGACAACACAAAGTTAACATTTTAAAGAGCATTACGTTCTTCCTGTCTCACAGGTGAAAACCAGAGGCTCAGTTATAAGCAAAGCTACAGGTTGTGCATCTGACGAATATTTAGGGTGTCCCTCAGCATGAGGTCACGCAGCCGCCAAAGAGCATCCGCCATCGTTTTGTGGGCCCCTTTACTCTTTAACCAGTGGGATGGTAGTCTGCTCTCTTGTTCTTTTGTCAGTCGGACATCTTGTTTCTTAACTGAAAGGGCAAGTTTATATAGTTACTGTATGAACAAACCAGAAGAAGTAAACAAAAAAAAAGGTATTAAGAACCTGATAGCGTTTGGTCCCACTTGCTGACAGTGGAGGATTCTGGCGTCAGACCCTCAATGTACCTCAGATACGCTTCAGAGTGAAGCAGTCGTTGAGACTTAGCAGGTGGAGACACGAACAGTGGTGTGGAGGGCTGGTGTGCTGCTTGTCCTGTCTGACCCGTGAATGAGGGTGTGGCCTGCTGTCCGACCCCAGTCAAACCCACCTAATGGAAAAAGTCATTTGTTAGGTTCCTCTGTCAATATAATATCACACAGGACATTCTACGTGGTTTGCTATGAACTTATATTTTACCAGAGCACATTGCAAAAGCTATTACAGGGAACAAGCAAATAAACAAAGGTAAAAATCTAAAAAGGCATAGCACTTTACCTGGGATCCATGAACATTTCCTCCTCCACTTCCACCACCAATACCACTGAGTCCTTAGAAATAAATGGGCAACAAATGTATTGTTATTATCCCATATTAATTGGATAATCAGTAGCTTTAAGGAATGCCAATCCTAATCCTTTTTTCTTACTGTGAGATTAATTTCTTTAGTGGAAGCGTTTAAGTCCCAGCTATGTAGTTATCTTCAAATTAAAATTTGAGGTACAGGTAGCCCCTCCAGTTAGTAGATGGGTGACAGGAAGCAACTGCGTGGCAGGTGAGGTGGCTATGACAGGACTCTTACCCAGGTGTGGCATTCCGGGAAGCCCAGGCAAAACAGGCAGAGGATGTGGGGGGAACACAGGCACCCCCATGTGATGTGGTGAGATGCCAGTCAAACTAACCATGCCTTTAGCATGGCCCTGCTGGGGCATCATAGCTGTCCTATATGCAGCCATCACACCTTCTCACAATGGGTTAAGTAACAAACACAACAATATCATGCATTGGTTACACATGCAACAACTACTACATAAACAAACACAAGGTATTCAACCAAAGAAATCAAAATATGCATATCAAAGACATGCATTCAACTGCATAAACTTCAAACCTTAAATTGTGCACAAAAATGCAAACAGTTACTTTAAGAACAAAATATTCTGAAAGAAGGTTCCCATTTTGATCAGTCTGCAATGATGTACACATATCAAGGTTTTAGTTAAGGATATAGAGTTATCTGAAGCGCCACACTATTGGACAATACATGTCAATATTAGGAGGTTATTGTTATTGAAGGTGTTAATTCTAGCAGTTCAGCTTCTTATTCCAGCCTTCTACGCACACTGCACATCTATGAGGGGTTACCTGACATAGAGGTCATGCTGGGATTTAGCATGCCCATAGGGGTTGGAGGAGGCACCACCCCCATCAGTGCCCCTAACGGGGTACCTGCTCTTGGGGAAGTCAGATGAGTGGATCTGTCACGTTCCTGCTGCTCAGCCACTTTTGCTGCCCTCTCTGCAAAGGTCAGATACAAAACTGTTATTTATAGAATTAAATAGATTAAAAAAACACTATCACAATTTTGGCATGATACTAATGTAGTTATTTTTTGTTCACAGGTTAACAAAGGAATTGAACTAAAAGCTAAAATTAAACATCATAATGCCAAGACAAAGGCAATGAGTGAGAGATATACAGCAAGTCATCATCACAGATGTATAGTAAATGTGTTGTACCTTCATACTCAGCTTTTCTGGAACTCTCCAAGTTTCTCCATTCTGTCCCAACAAGTCGGCTCAGATCCCCAAAGGAGAAGTCTGGGTGTTGGGCTTTAATTACAGCTCGCATCTCACTGCTAAACAGGATGTAGCCGCTCATGTTAATTTTCCGTTTAGAGCCCTCTTTCTTTGAAAGACCCTTCAGGGATTTAGGTGTTGACTGTTCAAAAATAAAACAGTTATATTCAATGTTATCAACTTGTTTTTCTGAAAATATACTTTTGTTTTATTACACCTGTGGGGGGGTATAGGCCAACAAATCCAAGTCACTGGACAGTGAAGACTGCAAGTGAGAATGATCTAAATCTGGATCATCATCTCCAAGGTCTTCTAGCTCTTCATCTGTCATGTCGGCAAACTTGGCTTCCAGTTCTTCAATCTTCTGGTCCAGAAGGGGTGATGGCTCTTTCTGAGGTACAATGAGCTTCCTGCAGGAGAAAAGTACATATTGCTCTGTGGTTTGTTAACTTTTTGTATAACCTGAAAGTTTATTTCATAATAACAGACCGGAAATAGTAGATTTCATCCTCAATTACTTTCCCAGAAAGTGAAAAGCGTTTGAGACCCTTAAATTTCTTCATTTGTTTCTCATTGTCAATGTAACGGCTCTCACACAGAAGTACATTCTCCTCAGGTATCTCAGTTTGTCGACATGAAAGATAGTCTTTGAAAGATAACACAACACACTTCCCTGTAGAATAAGCATTGTTAACACATTTTGTTTATTTAAAACGTATATAAGTTAAATTGACGGTTACCTATAATGCAGGTCATTGGACAGGTCTCCTCCAGGTTGCTGAGAAACACTTCTCTTTTGTAAAACATCTTGGTTGGTTCATGTTCAGTTTCCTCAGGATGGATGAAGATTGGACCAAAAAAGTAACCAGCTCCATCACGCATCCACATTTTTTCAATTCTACATAAAAATGCATTTTTATATTTATGTAAATATTGTATGCTATATTCACTGTTAAATAAATTGGCTGGGTGAGGTCATACTTTACCTGCCCACACGGTGACGCACTAAACCATGGGAACCAATATATACAAAGTCTCCAACTTTGTGCCACAGGTTGTTATAGCAGAGTTGCTCAAAGTACTGACAACCGGGCTCACCATTACTCATTTCCATTGGGACATCCTCTCTTTCCTGTTGAACAAAACCAGTTACATCTTTGCATGCAAAAGAAAAATATTAAAGGTAAAACATCTTTTACCTTGTCGACTATGGAATCTTGTAACTTGCTTTCATTTTCTGTGTGCGTGGTCTCTACTGGTTTTTCCTCTTGTTTTGGGGCAAACATAGACGCCACTCGGACCACTGGCAGAGGGACCTCTCGGGGCAACAGCCGTACAGAGTTCAGAGGCATGGCCCACAGCTTGATCTTTTTAAAGGACTTGGACTTGGCAGAGTAACGCGATTCACAAACGTACACATCATCTGGCTCAAACCCATCAGGCTGAAGTTTGAAATATTCCTTAAGGTATACAAGATAACAGTTAAGCCAAAGGAAATATGAAAATTATAAAAAAAAATAAGA
>JACN01080134.1:0-10634 GCA_000787155.1 Scartelaos histophorus | reverse complement strand
AGTAGCAGTAGTAGTCCCACATGTGTATGTATGAAGAGCTCAGGGTGGTAGAGTGAGGCTCCCTGCAGGATGTGAATTATGGAGAGACATTTTCATAAAACATGGCCTCAGAATCTCATTTAAAATTTGGACATGGATCCTGGAATTATTTAGAATTTTAGAGAGACAGGTGGAGTTTATTTTATCCATGAGGATTACACACACACACACACACACAGGCCTGGATGTAAAGCTAAAAGCCTCAGTTAAACCACAACAGACACATAAAAAGAACAACAACACAGCGGCCATTTTGTATTCTGTGTGAAAGTCTGATGTTCCCGTTGCCCTTGCCATCGGGCCCGACACTGTTGCGGCTGTGGAGTTTGCCCACTAACCCAAAAGTATACAGTTTGATCCACGTTTTTTATCTTGTTAGTGTGTCCCTGGGCAAGACACTTCACCCATACTGTCTATTGTATGGGTTTGCATGCTTGAGTCAATATGAGTGTTTTCTGGGCATAAAGTGGTTTGAGTGTCCGAACCTCAACTAAGGGTCGTTTAAAGAGTAACTGTGGGGCGTAACATTTCATATTTATCACTTTAGATTTACTCACAGTGGGAGGAGGAACCACAACTTATAAGTAAGAGCACTGTTCAAATATTGTGTTCAAATATTGTGATTGTATATATATATTACTCAAGTTGGAGTAAAAGTAAACTGCAAGTGCATCAAAAATGAAAGTGAAACTAACTAAAATGTTATGTACCCAGTGTTTTCATTGAATGCAGCATTTTCAAAACAGTAAAAGGTGAATAGGGGGTGAGGGCTCAGGTGGCCATCTTAAATCGGACGTGGCAAGCGAGGGTTTCCTTTGTCTCGGGTCGATAAGTCCCTTTGGGGTGGCCAATTCTCGAAATATCAAATATATTGAGATCTTTTTAAAACTCAATATGGATTTTGACATATGGTATATATGGATATAATGCTTATATTTAATCCTGATTTGGCTGCTTCATGTCAACAGATCAACAAATGTGCACAAAGCTGAATTAAAACATTCTAATCTGAAACGGGCTGATTTGGCTCTGTAGTCTTTATAGTTTACAAGTTGTACGGTTTAATAATGTAAAGTTTATTTATGCTGAAGATTAAAATGAAGAATCTGCTGGAGTTTTACTTGTACGTTAGTGTTTGGAATCGTTGGGTTTGATCTGAGCAGTGGATTGTGGGAAACATGGATCTATTAAAATAAGGAACCTCCCGAGCTTCCTCTGCTAAAGGAGGAGTTAAATTTATCATGACCCTCCAGTCTCTCCCTCTCCCCGTCCCTTTGGTGTGTCTCCTGCTTGGGAGGAGTCTGAGCCTTCAGCTGCAGCCTGATAATCATCCCACCTGAGATCCATCTCCAGTCACCTCCAGCCCATATAAGCCCGGCTCCTCCTGCACTCCCTGCCCGTTTGTCAGTCCACCTCACCCGGTAACTAGCTCGTGGCTTTTCTTGAAGAACTTTCCTGTTTTTGTATTTTTTGATGCTTTTCTGTGGACCTTGGTTAATTCTCTCACTGTTTCACTGTCATCAGTGCTCCTTGGATCTCATCTGTTTGCTGTTGGCTCGTGCTCCTCTGAACCTTCCTGTCCAGTGCCTACCTGCTCCACCGGACACTCAAGCCCAATACCTACCTGCTCCACCGGACACTCAAGCCCAATACCTACCTGCTCCACCGGACACTCAAGCCCAATACCTACCTGCTCCACCGATCCCCACCCCTTATCTTCAGACCAACCCGTGTAAAAAACCTCTTTACTTCACCCGAGATTGTGGTTCTGCTTTTGGGTCTTATTCTGCACATTATAACAATTATTTTTGTATACAGGGATTTCTTTTTTTTAATGTGAGTCATACATCTGCATCCAAAAACCGTTGTATAGCTTGGCGTTATTTTCTCTCCGTTTGTATCACTACTCTGCTGCAAACTGAGAGCTGCACATGAATCCAACACTTTTTTCAGTTGTTCGGCAGAGTTTACGCACAACGAGACAGAGCTAACGTGAGCGCTAACGTGAGCACTAACGTGAGCGCTAGCGTGAGCGCTAACGTGAGAGTTATAAGTATATAAGCTTGTGTAAGTTATCAGTGTCATAGTCAGACATGTTGGCGTTAACTTTCCGAGGCATAAACAGTTAAACAGTAGTGGCTTCACCTGGCGGCAGCGCAGTGATACGAACAGAGAGAAAGTAATGCCAAGTGATTATTAGGTCTGAGGCAACAGTGGTTTTGTGACACAAATTTATCATTCTTTTGAGCACATGTTTTTGAGGACTATTTTGGGAAGAAAAATGCTTTATTTTCATGACCCCAGCCAACTTGAATATCTACTTCCATCAGCACCAAAACCAGGCGGGAACTGGGCTCACAGGACAGTGTCGGGGGTAAGTCAGTGTTTATGCACTGCACTGTGACCGGGACGACATACAGATTCATGTAAAAAAAAAACTCAAATTATCCCTTTAACAAAAGAGCAAAGATGAACATTTGGAAACAGGTTGGAAAAACTGGGCTGGCGATTGATGATTTATTCAGCCTCATTAAAGCAAAGCAAGATTTGTAAAGTTGATTTGTGCTGTTGTTTTTGGGCCTGCCTCAGTCAGAGCCGTCAGGGCCACAGTGCAGGTGAACCACAATCTGCTCCTTCGTTAATGAACCTGATTGAAGCTTTTTCTACTTGATTATTTTATTTTATTGACTTATGTTTTTCGTTAAAGCCACTGGAGTCTGTGACTGAAAAACACTAATTTAAACCAAGCTGTTGGCTCTTTGAAGAGAGCTCCTGATGCATGCTGGACCAAATAATCAAAAGACTCTGCAGGTGAGCACAGGGAAGCAGTTTATATTTAGAGGGATCATTTTGAAACTACTCCTGTACTTTACTCACATATATATATACACACACACATACACATATATGTATATGTTATATACTGTTTTTCATTCTGAAGTGTTTTCATCTTGAAGAAATAAAAATAATTTTTGGGACCTTTAAAAGAGGAGCATGGACAGAGACGGGTTTAAATGTTGCTTCTTTTTGTTTTCATATTAAAATACAAAAAATATACAGAGGGAATTTTGGATCTTAAGTATTTGATTAAACTAAATCTGACTGAACATTTGCTTAAAAAAAACTTCAGACCTAGATTTTTTTTTTTTTATCTATATATACATTTAATCCAAATCTTGTACCAGAGTGTAACGTTTCTTCTGTGTAGTTTCTGTTTTAACAGCTAATCATTATGTCTCTATGTGGGAAATGGATTTGAAATATTAAAACATCTTTCGGTGCAAAGTGGATAATTCTGTTGTTTCTACAATGATAAAGTATTTCAGAAAATTACCACTCAAGTAAGATTAAGTAAAGAGATGGGGTTTGTTTCTAAAGCTTTTGTCATGTTGAGACTTAATCACAGTGGGAAGAGAAACCACAACTTTTACCCGTACTGTTACTTCAATAAGATATTGCAAAGTAATATATTACTCAAGTTGGAGAAGAGTATTATAACTAGCCACAGCTGCCCTGGGGTAGACTGGTGGAGCGAGGCTGCCAATCTACACACAAATTGACAGAATCAGAATCAAATTTAACATTTTTTCAGTGTTTATATGAGTCCATGGAAATGTTGATAAAGTAACACTGGACCAAAGTTCCTGTTTAACCCCAAAATCAAGAGTTATTAACTTACTGAGAGTAAATGGATAACACTTTGATGGGTTATCCTGATTCAGCTAAACAACATACACAGGTGTTTTATTTTTACACTTTATTTTTGTTAATTTAAGATGAAATAATGTACAAAACTGGTTCAGACTGGTCTTCTCTCATGGGAGTTTGAAGTGGTGGGTGGGAGGTAATGAACACTAGTGGAAGTTAAATGAACATGAGAGGAAGTTGAATAAACACTCGGCTAAGCTGAATTAACACTATTGCAAGTTGAATGAACACTAGTGGAAGCTGCATGAACATTAGGGGAAGTTGAATTAACTTCAGCCATATCAACTCTGGCTAATAATTCCAACTCAGACCCCTATTTAAATTTCAAATAGTTAAAATAATATGTTTTGTGTTAAAAACAACACAACAAATATTTGACAGGTTTTGTCCAATCACCACCCATCACTAACTCCACAAGTGTCTTGCCTAAAATTTGAGTCACCCCAGTCAGCGCTCAAATAAAACAGCAGTCCTGTAGTGACTTTGATAATAGCACTGCTGCTTTTTCAAAACGATTCACTTCCCTTTGTGGCCAGAAATGTTAAATGCACTTTTTTGAACCTTTAACCATGTCAGAATATTGTTCCCTTATTAAAAACATACCTGGAGTTGTATTTAGCTTCATTCACGCTGGTTTTAATATTCCTCTGTAGAAAGTCCTTTGCCTCAACCACTCAGTTTCATATTCCCGGGATTGTGATGTCATAGATAGTTTTAATGTTGCTCTCTCCTCAAAAACAAACCTGGAGTTGTGTTTTTTTCCATTCACACATGTTTGAGTAACTATTTTTTATTGTCTGTCTACATCTCCAAACCTCAAGATGCTCTGTTGCTTCTTCCGCTTATCCGGGGCCGGGTCGCGGGGGCAGCAGTCTAAGCAGGGACTCCCAGACTTCCTTCACCCCGGCCACGTCCTCCAGCTCCTCCGGGGGAATCCCGAGGCGTTCCCAGGCCAGCCGGGAGACATAGTCCCTCCAGCGTGTCCTGGGTCTTCCCCGGGGCCTACTCCCGGTGGGACATGCCCGGAACACCTCCCGAGGGAGGCACCCAGAAGGCATCCGGACCAGATGCCCGAGCCACCTCAGCTGACTCCTCTCGACGTGGAGGAGCAGCGGCTCTACTCCGAGCTCCTCCCGCGTGACTGAGCTCCTCACCCTATCTCTATGGGAGCGCCCAGCCACCCTGCGGAGGAAACTCATTTCGACCGCTTGTATCCGCGATCTCGTCCTTTCGGTCACTATTGTCTGTCTACATCTCCAAACCTCAAGATGCTCTGTTGCACCTTGTGATGTCATATATTGGTAGTTTTCAAGCTAACAACTGCCTTTTACCGTTTGTTGATACTATCCAAGTGATTCAGTTAGGCATTTGGTAAAGTTCTGAATCGTGCAGTTCTCAGGAGCATGTTTAAAGGTGCACTGCGTGACTTTACTGGTAGAAGGTCCACTACCTGTTTGTATGTATGGAGATGTTATTGCTTTGGACTGGAACGTTCTACTGCAGTATCACAAAAAACTTATGCATCTCCTGAAGGACGTCACCAGGCCAAATCACAGGTCAGATCCGTCAAATTACACCAAAAGAGCATCTTTTCAAAGTTTTTTTTTTTTTTTGCTATGAATGAAATAAATCCTAGATAGAGGTTTAATGCTACACTTTGTAACATTCCAAGCAAAGCAATAACATCCCCATGGAGAGAAGAAGAGAAAAGTTACACAGTGCACTGTTAAAGGCCAATAACCATACAAGATATGCATAATATTTGTTCTTAAAGATGAAAAAGGACACATTTGTAGGGGCTATAAAAGTCACACTTGCTATTCACTTCAAACTCGAGCTCATTATTTGCCCAAACTGAAATCAGCAGCTGTGTTTGTTCAGAAAAGAAGAGCGAGCTGGAATACAACACTCATTTACTGCAGCCATAAACACGCCACGACATAGGTTCAGTACTGACTCGTAAATAATACTTATATGTGTGTGTGCATATGTGTGTGCATTTGTGTGTGCGTATGTGTGTATTTGTCTGTGCGGATGTATGTGTGTGTGCATCTGTGTGCGTGTGTGTGTATCTGTGTGGGTGTGCGTGTGTGTCTAAGTGTGTATTTGTGTGTGCAAGTGTATGTGTGTGTGCATTCATGTGTCTCTGTGTGTGTGTAAGTGTATGTGTGTGTGCATTCATGTGTGTGTGTATGTGTGTGTGTAGGTGTAGGTGTATGTGTGTATGCATTCAGGCGTGTATATGTGTGTGTGTATTCAGGTGTGTAAGTGTGTGTTTGTAAGTGTATGTTTGCGTGTATTCGTGTGTGTCTGGGTGTGTAAGTGTATGTGTGCATTCATGTGTCTGTGTGTAAGTGCACGTCAGAGTGTGTGTATGTGTGTGTGTATGTGATTGTGTGTTTGTATACGTCGGTGTGCATGTGGTTGTGAGTGTGTTCATGCGTGTATGTGCGTGAGTGTGCATGTGTACATGAGTGTGTGTATGTGGGTGTGAAGATGTGTTTACGTGTTTGATTAAGTGTGTGTATACATGTGTCTCTGTGTGTGTTTGAGTGTATATGCGCAGGCGTGAGAGTGCGTGTATGTTTTTGCGTGTGTGCCTGTGTGTGTGCAAGAGTGAGTGTATTCGTGTGTGTGTGTGCATATGTTTGAATGTGTGTGTATGTGTGCGTTAGCTGGTTTAGACAATTGTAATGTATAAATAGTTTTTCACACCCCATTGGCTCCACAGAAACAGAACTGTGCTCTGATGTGAGTGCAGTGAGGATACTGCAAGCTTTAAAGAGACACTGTGGAACTTTTCTGGGGGAGGGTCTGCCAGTTCTCGTCTATGTCGCTCGCCTATGTTCAGACAGGAAACCTTTGCAAAAAAGAGGACGTTACCTGCAGATAAAAGACTCTATTCACACAAAACATTGGAAATATGACGACGACGATTTCCGGAGTAGTTCTTGACACTGGCCATAT
This sequence comes from Scartelaos histophorus, assembly GCA_000787155.1. Taxonomy (NCBI): domain Eukaryota; kingdom Metazoa; phylum Chordata; class Actinopteri; order Gobiiformes; family Gobiidae; genus Scartelaos; species Scartelaos histophorus. Next base: position 3,920 of record JACN01080134.1, on the reverse strand, counting down.
GATAAAACAATAAAACTGTGTATTCAGCAACATCTTCCCACCTGCTGAAGCTTTCCATGGGCGGCGGGACTCTAATCGTGTCTTTAGTGTCACTGACAGGCAGCTGGTTGGAACTGTCCATTTGTCAAACATAACAGAAAACAACAATGACATCTTTTTTTTTTTTTTTTTAATTAAGTTAGACAGATTACAATACACAAATGAATAGGCAATTTATGAAAGAAAAACAAATGAAGATTCTAAATGAAGAAAACTGGCCCATTTTCTCAGTTTTTCAAATTTTCTCAGTTACTATCGCCAACAGATCCCCAAAAAAAGTCGTCACTTGCTTGTTTCCAACCGTCTGCTGGTTTTGTGAGCGTGAACAGAGCCCGTAGAGAAAGTCTGTATTAGTTTAAGCTTCAAGTAATTCAAAGTGAGTGCACACACCGGTGCTGGTTCATTACCCCCTTTAGCACCTGGCTGACGACGGAACAAGGTTTGTACTAAATAATACTAGCAAATGCATTTTAAAGTATTGCATTAAAAACAGCAGAAATGAATGAAAATATGCACACAATAATACTGCTCCAGCTTTCATATACCTGTGCCCAAACATGTCCAGCTCAACACATCTCACTTACAAACTCTCCGATTCAAATAAAATAAAAAGCTAACTATGACTGTACAAACAACTTCAGACGCTCAATGAGAAGGAAACATATATAACGTGGTAAAAAGTGCAGAGAATTCCAGTTTGCGCCATACATCTCATTTAAAATCCATTTATGCCAAGCGCTTATTTAGCTCCTCTCTCTTTGAAACTGTTCAGATGAATGTGTTCTTGGAGTTTCGGCCCGTGCCCTCCTCTGCTGTACTTCTGATTTATGTGTAAGTCTGTGTTTAAAGCTGCCGGGGGCTCTATCTGCTGCAAATGCATTAGCTCACCTCTCCTGCTCGTGATAAGGGCTGCTCTGGGCCGCTCTGTCACTATTCTCCTGACTTTGCTCGCAGCGTCCGGGGACTTGTTTTGACCACTGCAATCTCCTTACGCCTGTCTTTAAAGGCTCTATCTATTATGCATTATTCAGCGGTTGCTCGTACTGGGTTTGTTATTTACTCTAATAGAAAAGTGAAGCCATTTAAGTGTCTTATGTTCCACTAAATAGATGTGTGTGAGCTTTAAACCACGTTAGAATGTTGTTACCTCCTCAAAAACAGACCTGGACTTGTGTTTTGTTTCATTAATACATTGTTGAGTAACCTCGTCTACATCTCCAAAGCTTGAAATGCTCTGCTCTAACTTATTAACAGTCTGAAATAATCCAAATGATTGTGTCTGTGTGGAGTTTAAAAACACAGGAGCACTTCCTGTATTACCACGTGTTTTCCAGTTGAGAAAAGAACTGTCTAAATCTGCAGAGTTTGTGTGTTAAACATGTGTGAATGAAGCAAAACGCAATTCCAGCATTATAATTTCTGCAAAAATAATAATGAATCATTTTAGAAATATACTATACAAATGAAAATTGTCAGAGCACAAAATAGCACAAATGAAATACAAACATTTGGCATAAGGGTCAATGACATGGTGTCCAATTGCAATTTCTTGAGGTAAAAAGGTTCAAATTTCATAATAATTCCCCACATTTTTTCCACAAATCCTGAGTTATTCTGCATGTTTTTTGTACTTAAAGTGTTCAAATGTTCATGTGGTGCGACCGTCCGCCCTTAACTCATGATTTATTTTCTTTCTTTTTTGTCATATTTTCTAAACATGAAATTTCAGCTTTCTAGAATCAATATTTCCCCCATAGTATTCAAATATTGTCCGAGCGTGTCAACAGAACTTAGATTAACATCCCAACCATGTTTGAGAAAAGAAAAACACATGACATTTTTTAAGGTCGTAGCCAATTCATGTACATAAATAAAACACAAAAAAGCTTCATATAAATGTCAAACATAGATCCATGCACCTGACAATGTAAATATTTAAGTTCAATAAAAACTACATTTTAAAATTTGCCTGTTATATGTCATTGACCCATAATTTTCTGCCTATTTTTAGGGTATTTAACATTTTCAGGGGCTGAGTGACCTTATCAGCCAAAAATAAAACGGCCAATATCTTAAGACCCATAATCACATGAAACAAAACTTTTTGCAGCACAAAAAAACACAAATAAAGCAACCACTGATTGTTTTGGGCCATTTTAGAGCATTTTTAAGCTTCCAGGGCGGCTGGATGACCCCAATTTGACGTATAAAAGTTAATATCTCCAAAACTAAAGCAGCATAGATGATACTTTTTGCAGCACAAAGAGGCTTTCTGATCAGCATATAAGCTCCAACAGAAGACCGGTTTTAGACTTAATCCGTTATTCGGAAAGAAATAAGTCTCAAATCCTAATCCTGTTTTGGGATTTTTATAAGACATTTGATACCACAGAGCACAACTTTCTGTTTAAATAACTGACACCGTTTGGTTTCGGGGACTACTTCATTTCTGTGGTTAAAGGCTGACTTAAACTATTCCCATACAGGCCTACCCCCTCAAGGTTTACACTCACCCGCTTTGTCCGCCAAGGTTTCCTGTTTTCTCCATTTCTATTTCTTTCTCTCTATTCGAGGCATAAACATTTTTCAAAAGGAAATTAGAATAACACAACTGGCAGATGATAACGCTCTTTTTCTAAGTGTTAACATCAGGTTGAGAAGGCTATTGCTCTCATTAACACATTTTCAGCTGCAACCTGCATATAAATGTGAAATGTTGTGTTTAAAAGGACTGTCATGATATAGATATTTGTGATTTATCTGTTAAATCAAATGCCAAATATCTGGGGATCAATATTACTAAGGATAGGAAGTAAAAATGAAACTTCACTCCTAAATTAAAAATACGAAATTCATTTGTAATTTATGGTTGCAAAGGGACATTTCCATATAAGGAAGAACCCTCCTGACCAAAGCTGAGGGTGTATCCAGATTTGTTTACCCAATACTGTCAGTAGAGGTCAGCAAAAACACCTGTGACAACCCCAGCAAACTTTTCATAGACTTTGCATGGAAAAATCGCAGACATCACATAAAAAAATATATTTTAACCAAACATAAGGATGCCGAAGGACTTGATTTATTGGACTTTGATGATCTGAATAACACTTTCGAGATCAAATGGACTGAAGAATGCTTAAGGAACCCGAACTCGCTCTGGTGTTTCATCCCGACCAATATCTTTAATGAAATTGGAGGACTGCAGTTTGTATTAAATTGTCAGTGTCGAAAAACTGAAACTCGCTCTTAAATTGTCCTTCTACCGTCAGGCTTTGCTTGCATGGAAACTCTGCAATCCTCTAACTTCTCAGGCCATACATCAATTATATGGAACGATAAACCCATAATAAAACGCCATAAGTCACTATACGTACAAAAATGGATAAGTTATATATAAAATATATAAATATAATGTACGTGCAAGATTGATTTGAGGAAGGCAGAGAAGTTATGAAATTCTGAGCACTTTATTAATAACTATAATTTTTCTATAACTCCACAAGAATATAAGTGCCTCATTTGGTAAAGCGTGTCCACTAATCAGAAAGTTGGCGGTTCAAGTCCCACTCTCGACATACACATCATTGGCAAGATCCAATTGTGCGATTCCAGCTCCTGTAAATGAATACTGTTGTTGTGTCCTTGGGCAAGTCACTTACCCCACCTTGTCCCCAGTATCTGCGTACCTTGGTGTGTGAACGAGTGAGTGATTCTTGATATAAAATATGACTGTGATACCTGCAAAGGTATTATGTAAAACTTCCAGAAAAACACTACATAAAACTGATGCATTATTATTTTTAAATAATATATAATACAAAAAATACAAAAATACTGCAATAGTGTCCCCTAGGAACTTGCACAAACTTTGGGCAATTTCA
>KN500649.1:0-35066 GCA_000787155.1 Scartelaos histophorus | reverse complement strand
ATATAACATAAGAAACTCATGTATGGTTATCCAATGAGGAAAAGCTTATTGAAATTCTAATATTGTGGATTGGCAATGAAGCTGCACAGGGTTCCGGGATTGACAGAAAACTAATCAATTTATAAGATCTGAATAAAGGAGAAAACATAGCTAACGCTCAATACTCCTTTATGGCATCTTTCAATTTGAGAATAGTATGTTTTTACTGAGTAGTTGCGAAAGTCATGTCAATGAATTACATCACGTTATCTTTGCTGGCTCCTTGTGTCATTCAGCAGACGAGCCTGTCACAAGTCATATGCCTGAGCGACCACTGGCCATGTGCCCGCCTGTCGCATAGAAGAGGCCAACTTTACCCTCTTCACCAGTGAGCTGTGTCTAATATCAACACGTATCCCACATCTGAGTCTCTCAATCTGCTACTTCTGCTACATACAAAGGTCGTTCTTTATTTTACAAGAGTCATGTGCTGCTTCAGCTACTGGGCTTGATCTATACTGCATTTCTATTGGCTGAATGTTTCAGTTTCCATGGTGACACAATGTACACATTAACAGTAAAAAAAAGTTTTAAGACAGTCTTGAGTTACTCTAACTTGAGTAACGGTGCTTCTAATAGAGCAGTGTTAGCGTCACACCACCAGGGAATGTTGATAAGTGTAAACTTTTATATATTACCATAACTTTTATAAATTAAAAATGAGCAACAATCTACTATCATATCAGCATTATGACCTTCTCTAAATGCACCCTTTTTAAAACTAAATCACAGCTAGCGTCGAGACTGCCTTGTGAATTTCTCACTTAAGAGGGTGATAAACTGCACCGATCATGCTATTTTCAATCCAATCTGTTCATTGCTCATAAGGCAACAGGAAGCGTGTTTAATGATAACGGAAGTGTCTTTGGCAGGGAGGAGCTGTGATGCATGTTCTCCATTCTGTGCTTAATTACATTTCTCTTAATACATCCGCTTTTCATTTGACAACTTCCAGAAAAAGCATGATCCAAATTTTTTGGTATGCAGAAGCGTAAGTAGATACATAAGTAAGTATATTCTTAAATATTCTCAAATTGTTACTAAGTAAACCTATCCTCAAGCCACACCCATGTCAATTTTATTTACATTTAAATTCAGACTAACTGCCCAAATTAAAGCCTACTGTATTTTGTACACATAAGTAATAAGTGCACATAATCTGTAACAATGTTTTTTGTTTTCTTTTTTTTTTTTATTTGACTGGGACGGTGCATGTTAATGAACACTGTCCCAGTCGGTTGTGGCCGTACGGTTAATTTCCATCCATAGTCCCACAGCCAAATATATATAATCATCATATTTTATTGGCTTTGTGCAGCATATTCTTTATAAGTATCAGATTTAGATGACTGCTTTGAAATTTGATTTTCTATTAAGAATTCTTACATAAAATAGAAATATTTTTGCATGATTTGTGTCCATTCTTTTTTTCATCCATTTAAATTATTAGAGGACTTTACAATCAGTAACATCCTGCAGCAAACAAAGCAACATCAGTCATTCCTGTTTGTAGTTTGTGTCTTGGTTTGCACGATCAAGTCTGATACATCAGAAGATCCTGCAAACTGGTTTGAATAACTGAAAATATGGCAGGACTTGACCTATTCCATCTAATGCGAAAAGGTTAATTGATGCAATGCAAACTATAATTTGCACCATTACGGGTGTCTAATTATTTACAGTAGTCTCTCTAATCTACACAGAGGCATGTCGTCTCTAACAGTGCCTCCAGGCCTAATTAAATATCCATGTTTCATAATCAGGACCAGTTTGTTTTCTCCTTGTAAGATGCATTGTCAGGTTTTTCAAGTATTATATCTTTTACTGCAGTTAGGCACAAATACAGACAAAGGCTACTTTTTCATCAAACATAAAAACCAACAAAATCTTATCAGGTTCTATAGCATAGAATTTGCTCGTTGAAGTTGTCATACATGTTTTTAGCAATATGGGGACATTGTACTTTAAATGATGTAGTCTCCAAGGGATCGCAGTCAAATAACTAAATGGCCTCATGTGCTTAAAACCTTCTGACTGCACAGTGTAGAGCTCCACAAACATGTCCTGAAATGCATGGGATTCTTGCCTTAGTTTAGCACTTCATATTATCTGATCAGATGTTATGCTCCTGGACATGTTTAAAATGCGAATTTTGAACACAATCCTATTAAAACATAACATGAAATTATAAGCACCATGTTTGTTTTAACAGCATCTTCTGTGCACAGTAGAAAATGACCTTACAAAAATAAAGGAGTGGTTTGATTAAAAAAACACACTTTCAATGAATTTGGAAAAAAACACATATATATTCTTTGGAAATAGAAAAATCAATAATTAAATGAATATTCAAATTAACCAAATCTGTTGGTAAATTTTTGGGCATTCATATAGATGAAAAACTTACTAAATCCAAATAAGTATAATTCAGACAAAGCTAAAATTGTTGCTATAATGAGCAAAATGAAAAGACTTTTAAATAAAAATTCCCTTCATTTATTGTATAACAGTCTATTCCTTCCATACTTAAATTACTGTGTGGAAATATGGGGGAACACTTATAAATCTAATATTAATAACATGTTTCTTGTCCAAAAGAAGGGATTATTAGTCATGCAAATTACTTTGCACCTACAAATCCTCTTTATGTTAAGATAAAAGTGCTGAAGTTTTTTGACCTTGTTGACCTGAGTCCAGCTGTAGTGATGCACAAGGCCCAGAATCATGTCAGTCCTCCTTGTTTACAGGATTATTCAAGCAGAGAGAGTCAGAAGATCAGTTAGAAGATCTGGCATCTTTAAAGTGATTGTATTGTTAGTGGGGTTAGTATATGGAACAATTTGAGTGATGATTTTAAAAAGTCTAAAACTGTAGAAGCCTTTAAAACGGGTATAAAGCTTTATGTAATGAAAACTATAACACTCTGGAATTAAAGTATTAATATTAATTAATATATTAAGTATTATGCATTTAATTTAGTTATGTTTTAAATTATATTTTGTCACTTATATGTACAGTAAGTCTCAAGTGAAACTGTAAATGTAAAAGTGCTGTTCAGGTGCTGCTTTTCTTTCTTAAAACTGTCACATTGTTTAATTGGGTTTGGCATTATAAGTACTTTTTACTTCAGCCTAAACCCTTTTGGTCATGATTTATGAGGCTGTACTCTATGTGTGTTTTGTTTTGTGATGCTGATGACCGAATATACTACTACTACTACTACTACTACTACTACTACTACTACTACTACTACTACTACTACTACTACTACTATTACTACTACTACTACTACTACTACTACTACTACTTTAATTCTATGAATAGGACTATTCAAGAACTTTCCTGAAAGTTTTAGAATAGTTTGGATTTGAATCAGAACTAAGACCTCTTGGTAATATCTGTACGGAGCCTTTTGCTTGATATAACAATTGCTTTTTTTATGGAGTACTGTGACATCTCTGTGGGAGTTGAGTACGGCCAATTTAGTAATATAATTTTTTTTACTCACAGACATAATGGCCGCTCTTTTTTTAAAGACTTTAAAGAATTATATTGATTTAAGCAGTTTCAAACAAAGACAAAATCTGTATATAAATGTGTATGTGAAGAAGAAGAAGAGCTGAAAATGGGATGCAGAGAAAAGATGCAGTGGTGATCTTTCATCATAATCCTGTTACTGCTGAATAATTTAAGTATCTCCTAGCCGACATTAATTTCCTATCATCTCCTTTGCCTCTAATTCAGTGGGAGAATTAATGAGGATTGACACGACTGCTCTTTCTTGTGCCGTGAAAGCCAACATGGAGCTGTTGATAAGCGCAACGTGTTGCTGGAACAATGGCCAGTTACTTTAGCCTAATCGCTTATTTTACATTCCATCCCAACTTCCATTAGCTCGATCCAAAATAGGCCATGGAAATGCATAAAATAGTTAACGGTAATAAAGATCCTTCATTCTATCAAAGCGTTCCCACAAAGATAAGCACAAGTTAATTTGAGTTTAAAAATCCGCTGTCATGTTTAGTGTGCGTGTTTCTTCAGAGGTCACCGTTATGCAGCGCAGACATGTGGAGGACAATGCTATGCAACTGATAGCCCATCTGTTTCCAAGATTGATAGCTGAGCACTGCTATCAATGATACGCCCATGTGCCTCTTAGCATTCTGCAGATCTTCACTGTTTTCCTCCAAGGACAGAGAGGCTATACAATGCCTTATAAAACGACTATTGCGAAGATGAGGAGATGGAACGCCAAGGAATGGGACAAACGTGTGAAATATGCTGATAAACAGTGTACTGAAGATTATACATGGTAGTGTCTACAGTGTTACGGTAATAGGTTTGAAATGTGGCATTGCGACATAGAAATGCTTTTAGAGGGAGTCTAAAAGTGGTGGAAGTGTTGCTGAAAAGAGATGGGAAGATATGCCAGGGTCAAATGGGAAAACCAAGAGCCATTCAAGGTATCCATGGAATTTTGAGAATCTTTAGAAGTAAACTGAGACTCACTGTGGCTGTTCTATGCTTTGCTGGCTGATCCGGCGGGTTCACTTCAGGCACTAGTTCAAGTAATTCAGATCCACTGAAGAGGAAAAAATATCTTCACATCAACATATGAATTCAACAATAGTCCTGGCACTTGTGATAGCAGTTTAATTGAAATGTCAGTTGGAAGACAGCATTTCAGAATCCACAAAATCCCATTTTCTCCTTTCGTGTGTCCTTTTCTCTTTCTCGATTTCTCGCCCTGACTTACAGCTTCATCTGTGAGCCATTGCCGAGGACCGGGGCGAGCAATGCATCAGGTGACCGACTCAATGCCGCGCTCGTTTGACCTGCCACCCCGACAATGGAGGCTGACCCTGAGCTGGGCCTTCAATTAATCACCTAACCTTCGCTGCACGCCACCCATTGCCCTTTTCACTGCCCCCACACCCCTCCCACCGTGCGCAGACAGGCCAAAACCTTCAACAGCTTCAGGACTAAAAAGACACTGGTCCGACATCCTACATGACCGCTCGTATAAATCTGACTGAGGTAATTACCTATCACCTTCCACCCCGTCTCTTCAACTTGCACATACCCGGACCATTATATATACGGTGGGAGGAGGACAGTGGAGCGGGAGTCATATTTAGAGTTAATTGGCTCCGGAAGGTGAGGACATCAGTTCCAGTATGTGCTCAGGCAGATGGCTCACTGGAGGCGGCTTCAATCAGCGCATTGTAAAGTTCTCATTGGGTTCTCATTGGGCTTCAGGGAGGTGTTGACCTAGAGCTGAGGGACAAGAGGATGACTAGACATTCTATGGTTTTACATGACATAGTTGGCATAGCTTGCTTTCTATAGCGTCATTTGGACATGTGAACTTAAAGACTCCAAATTTGCAAGTAGTGGTGTGGACTTCTGCTTTATCTGGTGATTTGGTATTAGGCATGTCTAAACTATGGCCTGGGGAGGCATTTTTCTTGCCCTCAAGCTTCTTACTGAATTATCCTAAATTACCAAAAGCAGATTTTTTTACTGCAAGTGCTAAAAATCTACATGTATGAACCCAATATAAAAACATGTGTCTTACTGAGGTTGGGATGCACCTATTTGAATTATTCACTTTTGTAACCACCACCTTATGCCCTCAGATGTGCTTCTGTTTCAGTGGAAAAAAGTTTAGACACCTCAACCCAGTATAAAAACTTAGGACTTGAAACTAGGACTTGACTTGGACTTGAAGGTCATTGACTGGGGACTTTGAGATTTGCAAATGAAGGACTCTGAGAGCAACGAGGCTAGATTAATATTTAAAAGTATTTTGCAGTGCTGTAGATGTTTACCATGCTTTTGGGCATGATCAACCCTGAACTGTAACAGTATGCATCTGGAATCTAAACCAGTAGGGCTTTGTTGCTCCTTTGTGCATTATAACTGAAGGCTGGAGCTGACACTTGCTTAAAAGTTTTCCCTCTGTGGCGTTCAGTGCAGGTGACAGAGAGTCAGACAGAGCAGGGCAGCAGGACGAGATGAGAGAGGAGATGGAGTGGGAGGAGGAAGCAGAGGGCTGAGGTGAGATGGATGGACGCACCTCGGAGACTGGAGCTAGAGCGATGACAGGTCAGCCGTGCCCGTGGGGCTTGTGTCAGTGAATAATCTTCACATTAGCACTTGCTCATTTAAATAATATGGATCACTCGGCAGCTACAGTGTTGCTACAGGAATATTAAAACTCCAGGTGGCTTTAAACAATATTATCTCTGCAAATAAAACCAGACCTTGAATAACCATTGCTTTTGAATAACAATTACTACTAATTACCTGGTTGACTATGATTATAACACATTAGCACTTAATATGAATATGATGATATCAAGCAACCAGACAATGCAATAAAGTATAGTTTGCGACACATTTATACTAATGCCTCTATAACACTGAGTAGGATTAAGTGCACTTTAATTACACTTTGATTTGAAAAGCAGGAATAGTCCCACAGAGAAATAATTATTTATATTTTTGTCACTGGAATATTTCTGAATTAAATAAAAGCAGGTTAAATATGCATCTTTTCCATCTAAACTTTCCAAGCCAGGGTTCATATCCAGGCCAGACATTGATTTATGTTATTGTTTTCAGTCACAGTATATGGTAATTTTGTGTTAAACTTTGCAGAATATATACAGTACCATTGTGTGTGAGACTTTACTTTTTCCTTGATGTGTGGCAATGACACTTGGAGTAACTTTGCCCGGGGAAAGTCCCTTTGTTTATCGTGATGTCAATGAGTGAACGCTCTTGAAGGCGCCGCTCCACACCTCTGGCACCTCTGACAGCAAATCCCTCACAAAGTCTGATAGCGCCTTGTTCCCTAGTAACCCCCCATTGGCAGATTACACATTCGATCCACAGCACAGAGCTCCATTCGTCATATGTGAATTGTTGTGATGTTTACTTCACGCTATAGCGACTATGCACTCAATAAAGAGGATGACTGCTAAACCGCGCCTTGGTCATAAACATAGGCGGACATGATGGAAACTTTCGACTTGACTTTGATGGGTCACTACAGGAGCCAAGCAGCCGAGAAACGAAGTGATAGAAATGGAGAGCGTTGGAGAGATTGGTTGAGGTGGCTTTATTCTCATCAGACACTATGACAGCTCTGGTGGATTGGTTTTGTCTATGTTTTTTTTCCTTTTTCTAAGCTATAACTCATTCCACGTGGCTGCTACTGAGGCGCAGAAGCGAAAGAAATCGAGTGTGGTTTCAGTGGGTTACTGAATTGTTTTTGTTCCCTGATTTTAGTGCAAATGAATTCAGTTCATACTCCGCGGCAACGCTTTTAGCTCGAGCTACACGGTGAATACGGCAAATGAAGTGTGTTACACAAGCTCCCAGGCCTTGAGAACACAACTGCATGTGTGTGCGTGTGAGTTAATGTGGTCTTGCCTCGTTGTTTTGTTCTGTAGACGCATTAGTGTGCGAGCAATAGGGATCCAGACTGATCCAGACTTAACACAGGTGAGACTATTGAAAGTTTAGTTGCCTTGGTAACTGTGATGGCAACTATAAATCATAGCAATGGTGCCTTTCATTGTGCCTCCATCTTGATCAAATTCAGGCGATGGAAAAATGACGTGTCCGTATACAGAAAGCAGCCATGTCAGTCAGCCAAAAATAAATAAATAAAAAAGCAGAATGATGATGGTGAGAGTAGTGGTGACAGGTGAGTGTGCTGCTGCTGCTGGGTGTCCTTTTCACTTAACATTGTGTAATTCTCTCACACTGGTGAAATACACAGAGCAATCAGCAGTTTCAAATCATGCAGTAAGATTTGAGCCAATAGTTTAATTGCTGAAAAGAAAAATTAAAACAGAATAGATTTGCTATTTACTTTTCATTACTGTTTTGGGACGATGCTTGTGCTTAATGGAAATATTCCCTGATTTGATTCTTTGTTAGAAACCTACATGATACATATTAAAGGACAAATGGAAATGCAGCAGTAGAAAGCATCATAAGTTTGAAAGGGAGTGTGATTAATAGAGTCTTTTTTAACATCACACTGTATCTTTAATAGCAGTCGATGCTCTATCTTGTGACAGTGTGTCAGGTTGGTGATACCATCAGCACACACCTCCTCCCAGTGTGGGGCTACAGGTACAGTACCATAGTATCACTGGATCTGGGATCATTACTACAAGCACAGGCGCAGTGTCATTAATCTGTAATGTGATCAGTAAATACGATTTATACACTGAATTTTATCTGCAGCTTATATTTGCTGCAGTAATAACTAAATTCCCCAGTGTGAATCAATAGATTTACATCACTGAAGAAATGTCTTCCATGCACAACCAAGATACTACGCAACATATAGTGTACAATTTGTTTAATAATCTTTAAAAGTAACAGTAAATTGAGCACATATTGATTTTATACTTATCTCAGTTGCTGCAGTTTAATGATCTCTTCAAAGTAGTAGCAGTTATTCATTGAAAAAGTGCACAAAAATGGTAAGTTCTGGCTTTAATAGATAAAATAGATCAAATAGATTTAATAAATAAAATCTTGGGATTGGCCAGTGCTGATACTGGTCTGATGCTGAAAAAATATGGATGGGTATCGATTCCAGGATCAGAATTGTTGCCCGTGTTTATAAATTATCTCTCGACTTATTTTAAAGGTTACCAGAAAAAATGAGTTTTTTGAAGTCGCCCAGTCACACCCACACACTCACAAAGACTCCACTTCCAACCCAACATAAAGGGGACATCGGCAATGAGCTGTGACCAGGGTTGTAGGGCGTGAATCAAGATCACCATAAACAGAATTAAAAAGAATAAATACTTGGCTATCATAGAGGCCAAGTGATTTATCCCACACTTTCACAGCTCGAGCAGAACAGCGGCCCTCGAGAAATCAATATGTAATTATAGACATCCTACCCAGGGCCGTTCCTCTCCCAGCATGCACCTCCCACCTGCTTTGACACCGCCACCCTCAAAACAAATGTCAGAACAGGACTGCACTGGCCCTAGTACAGGAAAGAGAAATGTAAAACTACTTCCTGCTTGTGTACCCTTGGATAGTTTGGAGAACTTCAAAAATATTTAAGTAGTGTTAGAATTACCATTTCAGCAATGAGGATTGTCTGTAATTCTCAGCTTGGATATTATGTAATAGTTTTGGTTTGTATTAAATCTGATTGACCCAAAGAACACATCTGTAGACTGGGCCTTGTCACTCAATTGGAAATTTTGGAAAAATAATTCCGTAAAAATAATAATTTAATTGTGATCTTTCTGACTAGGACTGTGATTGTAATTTTTGCAGATTTGTGATTTATGTTTCAGCTGGAATTTAGGAAGTTTAGATTTTAAACTTAAATGTCTATGGGCATTAACATGTGGGAGAAGACTGACATATGAACTACCAAACATCCACAAAATGCATTTCAGTACAAACTAATAAACTTCTGGGTTACATTAGAAGACAGGATAGTTTCTTGTTTGCATTTGTTATTATGTAACTTGCAGTAGTGCCATCTTTGCAATTAGCTAATTGCGCCTTTCACATGTAGATTTTCATTTGTTTGTTATAAATCCCGCAGCCCTTGAAATCCTGCAGAGCCTTTACTGTTAAACCAGAAGCTGTTCGGTCTTTGTTGTTTACAGTAGCTTACGAAGAGAAGAACGTCAGTGTGGTGCTTTTGCACAGTGTGGGAGGAGGAGAGGTGGGCAGATAAACATCACTTACTAAATACCAAATTACTGTAGGCCGTCAGGATTTAGGTTGAAAAAGCTGTGTTCATATATCAGGGTGACGGCTGAGTTTCCTGCTGTTGAAACAGCACATTTGGCTGTAATGAATCTTAAATGCCAATGCCTAGTGGCAATTCAGCTCCTGCCATCCATTCCTTCACACTGTTTTTCACTAGCCGACTTTTACATTTTAGGCCCTTGTTCTCATTTACACTTTGCTTCCCTTTTCTTCAAATCCTGCCTTATGACCAGAGTCAGGAATGTCCCCTAAATGCACTTCAAGATCTAATTAATGGACAACCTCAGATGGTTAAGACAGACCATAGTATCCTCTGCCTGTACTTTATCTCAGAATAGGCCCGAGCCCATGCAGCTTATGAATACCCAGACCGACACTGTAAATAAGAATTTGTTCTTGATGTTTTGCATGTCAAGACCCAAAGGTCATTAATCTTACTCTGTGGTGGTAAACTACTTCTGTAGCCACAGCTGCCCAGGGGTCAACTCCTCCGACCATCACTAATCACCCACATCTCACTCACACATCTCATACAAGGCAAGGTAACTGAATGGTCTTGCCTATGGACACAATGGCAGTATGCAGTAAAACCACTGTCCCCACCTGGTATTTCATGCAGTCTCCCATCCAAGTACTAACCAGACTCGTCTCTGTTTAACAGAACGTGCTCGAGCTTTGTCAAGTGGGTATGGCCACTACATTAATAAACTAAACCAAAAAGAGAATCATAAAGCGTTCAATATTGTTATTTTAGTTTTTCCCAAGGTAAAGTATTACATATACAATTACAAGCCGCTTTACCAACACCATCTCCAGTTCTAATGCGCGAGGTGTCTTGCATCAAATAACTTCCATATGGCTATTATGGATACAGAGATATTTTCAGACACACTTGTGCTGCTCAGCTGAAGCTCTTTGTAATCAAACGCTAGAGCCTGAGGCGGAAGGAGGGGGAGGCGTATCAAAACTCAGCTCCTGCTCCAGTCCTTCAGCCCTCATTCACAGCATATATTGATAGGCAATGATGTGTATGTCAATTTGACCAGAGCCCTGTCTCCAGTGGCCAGACCAGGAGGCACCCGCAGCGATGAAAGGCGGGCGGAGTCAGCAAGCTCAGCACAAGACAAGACAGGCAGAGATGTAAAGATAATGCAGCAAAGTAGAAAAGGGAAATGTAATTGAGCACATACAGTCTACCCAACATGTACATGTATTATTTTTAATATGAGCAGGTGCAAGAGTCTAGTCAATAATGGAAATGATCAGGTCCTAGTGTCTCTTACCCCCATCTTGGAGTACAAATACATCATGTAAACCACCTAAAATCTGTAAACCACCGAGTTAGAACTGGGAAGAATAGTGGCAGTGCTGAGTAGCTTTTTTAGTTTTACTTGTTCCTCTCCACAGATTTGACCTGTAATTTGGCCTAGAGGCTCATCTGTTTGTTATGGAGACTTGAAATGTGATGGAGGACTTTAGTTTACAATCAAACTGAATTCTTTGTGCTAATCTTGCTGTGCTAATATAATGCATCACACATCCACAGTGTAGATGACCTCTGTTATTAACCTAACCTGTCAGTAGTAATAATGTTATGCCTGTCTGCTGTTGTGAACCATGTGTGACATAAAGGGGAAGAGTTTACAGGCAGGCAATTGAGAGGTGGAAAGATAGCAGTATGAGAGAGTGTGTTGGAGCAGCACAGATGGATTAGCGTGTCTGCTGCTACCTGTGCAGGGGTCAGTGTTAAACTGCCGGGACCTGATAAGGGCTCGGCAATAGTGTGGGCTCATATTGACTGGTTAGCTCATTGATTTAGCTGAGAGAGCGATGAGCAGAGTTCAGCCAATTGCACCTGTTCATCAAAGTGCCAGGTTCCACAGCGCCCCCTGGAGCTCCTCTGTCACTGAATCGTCATGCAGTATCATACAGTTCAGTGTAAGTTATACACTGTCAGTTTTTAAGATGAAATGCAAAGGGAATCAACTAGGAAAAGTGCAAACAAGAGTAATAATGCACTATTTATTGTTTCAGCACTAACCTCAACCTTTGTGTAACTCACTGATTTTCACTTGTCCAAATCCAAATGAATTTCAGAACTATCCTCAAATAGTTGGGGATAGTTGTACTGGTGGTTTTCAAAGTGTAGAATCTGACAGTGTCAGCTGACAGCAGCTGTCTAAGCAGGGACTCACAGAAATCCCTCAGACCAGACACTTCCAGTGTGACTCCAAGGCTCCATGAACAAGACCCCGAGATACTGTTCCACTTACGACAGGGACTCTCCACCCACCTGGAGAGAGAAAGACAACTTTTTCCAGTTGAGAACCTGAGAGGCTTCAGATTTGGAGGGCTGATCCATCCTCACACTTGACTGCAGATCATCCCAGTGAATGTTGCAGTTCATGGTTCCATCAAGCCATGAGGACAACATCATCAGCAAACAGGTGAGATCTTGTGGTCCCCAAAGCCGACCCTCTCCTCCCTCTGAATGTGCCGAGAAATCCATCCATAAAAACAATGAAGAGAACTTGTGACAAAGGGCAGCCCTGAGTCCAACCTGCACCAGGAACAGGTCTGACTGTTTTAATTCAAATGCAGCTCCTGCTCCGGTCACACAGGGACCAGACAGCCTTTAGCAAAGGGCCCCAGACCCCCCGCACTTTCAGTGCACCAACCCAAAGAATCCCATGGAGGACATGGTCAAATACCTAAGAACTCACAAAACTACAACAAAAGTCTTAACTACCCCTAATTTGTATTAAATATGAGTGTCCTGTAGATATGTTGTTATGTCATCTGAAACCCAGCACACAGTTACAGCTGCCAAACCATAACCATACTTTAAGTGGATAAATATATTCCTATTGTGCATATGCCGTTTAGCAGTAGTGGTTTATACACATAGTCATACACTTTGCACATGTCACCAGGCAATTAGCAGTCTCTGTTTGTGGATGTTAATCATAGGAGCTATTTCTGCCTCTTTAACCAGTTTGTTTGCTCAAACTCACTGGAGGCATTTTCACCAAAAGTTCTTTGTATTAGGGTCAATTACATGATGCCTGTGCAACTGCAATTTCTTCAGTTAAAAAGGTTCAAATTTCATAATAATTCACCACAGACCTGTAGAACCTCTGACCTCCATGGGACCAGTTAATCAGGAATCAGTTTTTTCAGATACTTCTGATTCTTTTTGTGGCATATTTGGCATAAGAGTTTTGTAGTCCCACATGAAATTTCAGCTTACTTGAATAAATATTTCCTACATAATATTCAAACAAATATTGTCTGAGCATGTCCATATTTTTTTCAAAACTCATGTTTTCAAATATCATATTCATATTACTCAGAACTTAATATCCCAGCCATGTTTTAGAAAATAAAACAATTTTAAGGTTATTCTTGGTTGAACCACAGGACATTTTTCATGTACATAAAAAAACACAAAAAATACTTGTATACTAATATAAATGTTAAACATAGATTTATGCACACCTGAGATTGTAAATATGTGAAAAAAATTCAATAGAAACTAAATAAAAAAATTTGCCCGTTGAAAATCCTTATACATTATTGACCCATTAGTGAAGCAAAGGGATCCGCACATGAGTCCAGCAGCAGCAGCTCGAGGCTCCATGCACATGATATGAAGGCATTTCCAGTCCACATGGGCTGTTTTCATTTGGCCTGGAGCAGAGCAGCGCACGGCTCGGCACTGCAAATCTCTACTGGTCGTCTTGTATTTTCTCATCACCATTCTTCACCTGGGGAGCTACGGAGGCCGACGTGGATGTGGCAGCAGAGCAGGGATGAGTGAGGAAGCTCGAGAGGCACCAGATGAAACTTACATGAGGCGACCACAATGAAAATGCAAAGATTGAACTTTTCATTGGGAGGGGGAGAGGAGAGGCGGGGGTGAGCGGAGCAGAGACAGCCTTGAGGGTTGAGATGAGATAGCTGCTGGACGTGAGGCCAGAAGAGGAAGAAAGGGGGAATCACCAGAATCCTAATCCTACTCTTCTTCTTTTATTGTTTGGTCTTTTTAAATAGCAAAGTCTGTCAAATAGACTTTACATTACTCAACTGAAAAAATTACTCAGTTGATTTTCCTAAACATAATCACATTATCATATATTTTATCTGCTATGTCATATAGCCTTTAGCTATAGAAATAATTTACATTAATGGACTTTAAACCAGGTCATAATGGTTTGCCTCACATACTCAGAGTTCTATATTGATTGATTCATGCACATTTGAGTAATCCTATACAAATATATGCATATTTTAATAGATTCTACTTATGCAATAATTTTGGAAAAATTTTGCTTTCAAATTTTCTGACAAACATTTGGAGATACATTATTACATTTTTGTCTCACTCCCATTTTGTTAGCATTTTAAACACTGACAAGTATTATAATTGGAGAGAAATAACTGATAACTTTCATTTTAAGTTTTGGGTCAGCAGATTTTACAACATCGAGACAACATCGAGAGAGACAGAGGAGGTTTTTCTTACAATTGTCTAATAAACCAGACACAGTGATTCAAGACATCTTTTCCAGTTTCTATTCTTTGCAGTTAGTAAATCCACAACAATACCATAACAAGCTAAAATGAATATTGTTAAAATGCATATTTTTGACGTAATAGTTTGACGTAATAGCCACACCTACCCCTGATGAGAAATCACACTGTAAAATCTGAAAACCACAGATATATGCTCAAATCATTAAATAGTAATAACCTTCTGATTAATTAATCTCCACCTCTTCATATGTCATAATCCCATTATTCCTTTTGTGACGGCTGTGGTTACGCTGGAATGTGACCACAGGCTGCTGGGAGTTGGCTGTGGAGGTGGCAGATGTCTGGGTGGCACCTCCAGGACGTCTTGTACACTCCATACGCACTCCATACACACTCCATACACACAAGTGCCTCTGTAGCTCCGTGTGCATATCGCACTGTCTGCCTTTTCCAGGAAGAGCAGCCTCATGATCGATGGCATGCATTCAGAGATGGAGCAGCCCCACTGTTTGTTTGTCTCTGTTTCGCATGAGTGCAGAGTGACAGCTGGGACCACTGCAAGGTTTTCAAGTCCGTCTGGCAGTTGTGCTCGGGCCTCTAGTGTGATTCATGGAGAAAAAAGGAGGTAGAAATAGTTAAAGGATTATTTTCATTTATAGGCAGATAAATATTATTAGTACATTACAAATAGAAAAACAGATCTACAACATGAACGATCCTGCTGATTGCTTAATTAAAAGTAGGAATTAAATGGTCAAATGGTAAATGGTCAGATTTTTATATCGCACTTTTCCACTTTCAAGACACTCAAAGCGCTTTACAACAAGGAGCCACTCACACACACATTCACACACACATTCACTCACCCATTCACACACACATTCACACACACATTCACACACACATTCACTCACCCATTCACACACACATTCACACACACATTCACACACACATTGGTCAGATTTTTATATCGCACTTTTCCACTTTCAAGACACTCAAAGCGCTTTACAACAAGGAGCCACTCACACACACATTCACACACACATTCACTCACCCATTCACACACACATTCACACACACATTCATACACCACTATACACACACACTTGGGGCAAGGTGAGTTAAGTCTCTTACCCTAGGACACAATGACAGGATTTATCGGTGGGAGGTGTGTGTTTTTTTTGTTTTTGTTTTTTTTTTTTACGTTGAGAGTGGGAATATAATTTAAAACGTAACTAAAATGTATTTTCAAGTCTTGTTTGTCTTTTCTGCTTGTCTTCATGGACATATTACTGCTTTGCCTGGAATGTTCCATGGTATAATTAGCATTTGATCATTATGGGTGTTTCTGTTGCTCAAAAATACTAATTCTGTCTGTGTCTCCCCACAGATCTGAAGTGTAATGTAACAGTGCTGTAACGTGCTTGTCTCCCTTGTGATCGATAGATTTAATCTATAACATAGAACATTCTAAACAAAGCAACAGCATTTTCAGGATACACACACACTTGGGGCAAGGTGAGTTAAGTCTCTTGCCCTAGGACACAATGACAGGATTTATCGGTGGGAGGTGTGTGTTTTTTTTGTTTTTGTTTTTTTTTTTTACGTTGAGAGTGGGAATATAATTTAAAACGTAACTAAAATGTATTTTCAAGTCTTGTTTGTCTTTTCTGCTTGTCTTCATGGACATATTACTGCTTTGCCTGGAATGTTCCATGGTATAATTAGCATTTGATCATTATGGGTGTTTCTGTTGCTCAAAAATACTAATTCTGTCTGTGTCTCCCCACAGATCTGAAGTGTAATGTAACAGTGCTGTAACGTGCTTGTCTCCCTTGTGATCGATAGATTTAATCTATAACATAGAACATTCTAAACAAAGCAACAGCATTTTCAGGAGACGTCCGGTGACGGATCGTTCCCTCGACATGTTACACAGTGAGTGCACCTTCTAACACTGAGCCATCTATAACCAATTCACTCTTCATGTGCACATTATTTTTGAACACTGTGCAGTCAACCTGTGAGCAATCTGCAACTGTATTAGCAATTTAAAATCAGGACATATACATACTTGTTTTAAGGGCCCAGGCTGCAGTATACAAATTGTACTTGTAGATAGAATTGGCTGATATTGTTTGATAACGCTGCAAAACATTACTGTAATTACTTTGTCGCTATTTATCAGAACGTTTGGTATTTGATGGAGGCTAAATAACAGCATCAGCGTTAATATAAGACGTCTTTCCGGTCTTGTTTGTGTATTCTACAGAAACGTAACTCTCAGCAAAACGGAGATGTGTTTTCGATCTGGAACGCAGAATACGAGGGGGGACTTCATCTGATAATAAATTTAGCTTTCAGAGCCCAAAAATGAATTCCCAGCATTTTCAGATCATAGCTGATGATGATTCAGTGATTCGCTAATTACCATTATCTTGGCACTACGCTTTGGAAATGAACCCAACTCTCCACAGAGAAAACTCAAGATATTTACTGTGTCATCTACTTTCTGAAGTATCTTTTTAGCCTTTGTAATAGACTCTTTTTTCAATTTCATATTTGAAGTACAGGGAAATTGCAGATTAAACATAAAAGGTTTACTGAGAGGGCAAAATGCACAGCTTGTCTTTTTACCCCCAATAAATTCAAGTATATAATAAGATGTGGTGGAAGGACAATTAAACTTTCATCATCATGAATTGCCCATAAACAAATATGGCGTGTGTGGTCTGAAGGTGGCACAATGTTTGTAAATGGATAAACAAATGGTTTCATTTATAGGACAGAAAACCAGTTTGGAAATTCTACAAATTATTTCAGCTACTGACTTCACAACAATGGCTTTGGACCAGTAGAAATGTCCCCAACCTGCTCACACCAGACCTCTTTATATCATCACCAAAATGAGACTCTTTTAGTAGCCTGAGAGTAGAAGAAGAAGAAGCCTGATGCTGTAGTTCTGACACAGGAGAACTTTATTGATCATCACTACTGAACCCAGCCCCTGGAGAAATGAACCCTCAAGAGACTGTGACAGTGTTGTAGGGAGTATTCTACCTCTGATGACATAGGCCAAAGATAACAAGGACTGAATTATGCCATAAATGGAATTTCTCTAACACTAACTTTTAAATGAATTACTCCTACCACACTTACATACAACATACAACCGTGTAGTCATATTATGTACTTGTCCACACCTGTAAGAACCTGCCTGGTTCATACTGTACTACTGTATGTTACTCTTGCAGCTAATTTAAGCATATGTTTGGTTTTTTAGCTCTGTGCTTTACATTTCTCTCTCATAGATTCTACAAACAACACAGATTAGAGTTTTAAAGTGCATTTGCTTAAACAAATGGTTTGCCACAGCTGCACTGAAAAGGTTACAGACACAGTAAGATTTCCCCACAGGGACAATAAATTAGAAATGTAACCTCGCTCAAAACCACAGATAGATGAGTTTGTAGGCCCTGATAGTTTGTAGACATGTTCACACTGGTTCACATGAATGAAGTGTGGTGCAGTCAACTTTCTTCTGTTTTATCCAGTGACACGTGGTTAAAAACAGAAATGAACCAGTGGGTTTTTATATACTTGATGCAACTCTGATTTTTTATGATCCAGAACATTGGCCGATAGTTTGGAACAAGTGTTATGCTTACTTAGCTTTTTTTTTCTTCCCTTAAGCGCATTATTTAGATTTTCTATGAAGTAGTAGTGGTGACTGTAGTTCGTTGCAAATATTACAAGTATAAAAGTATACAGCTTGCAACAGGCAATTAAAGGTGTAGCTTGCATCGTGTCACTTGTTCAGCACAGCCCATAAATAATAAATCACCATTCCCCTAAACAATCAGCTTTGTTCTGTGATAGAGGAACCTGTGTATGCAAATGGAGCCCTCTCCTTCCAGTCCCTGCACACATAAATACTTACACAGGTACTGCTGGTGCCCGGGGTTTTCCGTGAACCTCTCTCCTTAACCTTGATGTTCACTTGTAATTCCCACACATCTGTTTAACACTGTAGCCTTGAGCACTCACTTCCTTCTGACTAACAAGAGGCTGGAGATGAGAGGCTGGATCAGTGGTGTCTGGTAGCTCTGAATGCTCCCCCAACGTACAAAAAAAAAAGATGTTTTAGTTATGACAAAGTAATGTCTAGATTGTGGCAGGACGGTGTTTAACTTGGGCTACATGTAGAACCATTGTGTACGGTACATGTGGCTTTTTGTTTAAGCCTATAGTCGACTATGTGGTAGAACAGACATTAAATTTAGCAATGCCCTCATGTCTAGGCTATATGGAAAATATACAGTGGAAGAATAGTGTTTTCTTTAATTATATGTTTAGGATAAATGCTGCAAACACTGAATATGAAGGTTGAGTTATTTCAAACTTGTAACTGCATCTTCCTAATAATTAACTCTGCTGTTTTTCAAATCTTGCTTTCCTTATATTTTCTTGTGGTGAAACTGAGGAAACCTAAACAAAGTTAATTGTTAATAATAATAGCATTTTCCCATAAGATAAAGGAAATGTGTATGGATTATATTTCAAAAAAGGAAGAGCAGATGCATTATTATGGCAGAAGCTTCAGCGTTTAATGCTTGAATCCATTTCCCATTATTATTAGTGTCAGGATGGTCATGTAATTATCCTGCATTATGTCCTTGTTTACAAAATTTTGCATTTTGGCTTTGTTTACAGAAGCTACTAAACTATAATTACAAAAAGTCCACTCAAAAGCCAAACCTTTAGCCTGATCATTGCAGGCATTTCCAAAGTGCACCAAGTGAAAAATCCATAATTTAAACAGTCAAATGTCATTGGGTTTTGTAATTATGGCTCAGTCCTCTGCAGTGGAACACTCTACTCTGACAAGTGCACTTGTTAGCCCTCGAGTCCCTGTGTGATCAGTATTAAAGGTGTTTCAAAGTGACTTCATTGTCTTATTATTTTGAGTAGAAAGAGCAGCTGTGTTTTTGAGGGCGGACCGAACGCGCGGCGCTAAACTGTTGTTGTTCGTCACTGACTTTGAAGCAAGGTAATGACACGAGCATCACTCAAAATGCAATTACACCCACCCGTTCCTTTTGAGAGCCAATTGGGTGTTAAAGTCAATGAAGGCAAATGTAGTGTGAAACCAGTGAGCTGCTGTGTCGGCCCTGTGATAATGATTGGATGTAGACCAGTCTGTCCTCCTCTGTGATGCATTTTAAAGTCACATTTGTGCCGTCCCTGATACCGCGGCGAAGGTCAAACTGTCTCAGGGAGCACAACATTGAAAGTAACTTGTGACTTTTAATGGCCTTTGAGATTTTGCAGCTGATATCATCATTGGGTGAAGTGATACTAACTAGGAGCACTACTCTGTCTGAAACTCAAATTGGACTTTAATCTGAAATTTGTTCTGATCATAAAGAACTGACATAGTTAGAACTAGGTGATTGGATTTGAGCTGTTACAACACATAACAAATCACAAACGACATAACATTCAAAGGCTTTTTCACTCTCACCTTTTTGTTGAACAGCAGATACATAAACAGGACCATGAACACTCCTGAAAATGTGTAAATCCATTTTGTATTTTCTTCTTTAGTTTTCAAATCTCAAAAAGTTTTTCCAGTGTTTGCTAATGTGTGCATTGTGTCACCATGAACATCCTCCATAGACAAACATGATATAGGAAAATGGAGCTTACCCCCTTTATATTTGGACAGTGGGTAGCTGCACCAAAGAGCTGACCTGTAATTTACCTTTGTGGCACCAGGTTCTTGGCTGCATGGAAAGTTAAATGCCAGACTGTGGAACTTCACTGGTAAAGCAGCACCTTGAAGTGTCTTTGAACATACCCAAATCATTTGTGGTTACTTGGTTTTATGTGACAGGCGACCCTACTGCCACACACTGTAATGGATAAACATTGCTCTATTCAGGTATGTTTTTTATTCAACATTATACCCTCTAAAAGCCCTAAAAAGCACTTTTCACTTCAGTGCATATTACAGGTTCTATTTATCCAAGCTTAGGAAAAATGATATTGTCCATATTCTAGCAGTAAATGTTGTTGCAGAGTTGGAATGTTAAGAAAAGACACGGAAACAGCGCATAAGTCTTGTTAAGCCTGCCCTGTGTGTTTGGGGGGGGGACATGTCACTGTTCATTCTTCTCACTTTAGGGAGCGTCTTATGTTACAGCCCATCAGCTTAAAGGCAGGGAAACATGGAAGGAGTCTTTGAGCAACCATCTCCACAGAGCACGGAAAAGACTGGAAACGGAGCTATACATGTTGCGTAAGAGAAAATATAAAGACAGAAGAAAAAGGCAAACATGAAGAGTCTATACAGGCTTGTGTGAGGAGCCAGTCTCTTACAACTACCAGGGGAGCGGCGCAGAGAATAGCCTGTATTGTTTTCCTCTCCCTTTGATTTTCTGCCCTCAGCAATAACACCCCATCATGTACGCGCCTGCATCCACCAACACACACACACA
This sequence comes from Scartelaos histophorus, assembly GCA_000787155.1. Lineage (NCBI taxonomy): Eukaryota > Metazoa > Chordata > Actinopteri > Gobiiformes > Gobiidae > Scartelaos > Scartelaos histophorus. The sequence goes on along the minus strand of KN500649.1, from coordinate 14,217 downwards.
CAGCCGCTTGTTCTTCCTGTAACCAAAGATATTTCTATATTCTGTATCTGTTTGTCTGCAGGTCCCGAGAATAAAGCATGTCCTTCGTGTGGACACTTGTGGCGTCCATCATATTTTCCCAGGGAAGAATAAATATGCTTGTATTTGAAGCATTTAGAGGGTAATCTCATACCTTTGAATATATGACAGTAGAGTCAGTAGAGTGCACTGTACAGTGTAGAGAAAGTCTTTAACATAATATGAGAACATAACCTGGGAATTGTGTGGTTTGCAGAAAGAAAAACTATTTTCTTTTATTTATTATTCTTTTTATGGGTAAGATTTAGGGCTGTAAAATTTATCACAGCTGAAAAAACTCAACATTCTAAATTGAATGGATATCATTTGCAAATCACAAAGGCTGCAATACATTTAATTTTTAACCAGGTTATATTTGTTTCCCCTTCTCATTTACCTTCCTTACCTTCCCATTTACCTTGATTCATGCATGTTTGAGTCCACTGTTAAAGACATCACTGGTCTGATCAGCACCACTTATTATTTTCTTAATACGTCATATGCTCTGCAGTGTTGCAAAGCCATTTTGGTACATATAAAAAAATGTTAAAATCTGCTACTTGCTGGTGTGATGTGCAGTTCTCCCTCTGAGACGCAGCGTCTCAACAGCATCACATCAGTATCACTTTGTTATCTAGTCCGTACATAAACAAAAATGGTTTAATTTCACAGTTAATTTCCACAGTTTATAAAGCACATGACGTGACCATATTAAGGCTATCATGTTGTATAGTATCTTTGTCACACTCACTTACCTGCATGTTTTCATTTAAAGTTTATTTACATGGCGAGTCTCTTTCAGTCCCTTACATTACAATTCAAGGTTTTCAATTACTGAAATGATGAAAAGCTCTGACTGAAATTATCCTGCTGTGTTGTTCATATCTTAAGATCTGGACCGAGCTTGTGTCTTTGGTTCTTTGGTATTTATTTATTTATGTATTTATTACTGTATTATTTTGCAATTCACTATTTTTAACACAGCATGAAACTTAAACTTACCCATATATCAGTTTCTATCATCCAGTGGTTAGAGCTGATGGACTGAAGTTAGATAAATTGATTGGAATAGTAATATCTCCAATTTTTAGTTTACTTCTCAAATCTATTTTTATTTTTTTGTGTTGATTTTTGTCATTTTTAGTGAGTAATGAATAATAATGATGGATGAATAATCTTCTCTTCCTCATGAAAAAAATCTTTTAAGTAATTGGTACTAATTCATTTGGTAAAAGTTTAACCTGTCCCAGAGTCCCACTATAATATTCATTTTCATCATCTCTAATTGAGCACATATTTTAGCCACATTTTTAAATCCCCGTTTTCCTGGGTTTACAGTGTTTGTGTGCATCATATGTTAATCTGCTCAGACATCAGGACCCGTCGTGTCCGGGGGCCACAGCTGAGGACGGAGGGACCTTGGCATGATTGTGCTGGATGTGAGTGCAAGACGCTTTCGCCCACGCCGCACAATCACCACCCATTCTCTCGCTGTTACTGTCAAAACAATTATCATCTCCGCAGTGTCAGAATTAGATAAATAGAGCTTAAGAGAGGCGGCGATCAGAAAGAAGATACACTCCTCATGATGACTGGGGGAACGTCAGGCCTGACAGGACACAAGTCAAGACTGTATCTGCGAGCCATGAGCTGAATAAACATTTTCCAAATAAGCTTGTCACGATTAAAGACAAAACTCGCAAGTGAAGCTAAATATATTTTGCCATTATTCTGTGGCCAATGAGCAAACCTGTTAGCATCAAGCTCTGGTTATAACACCGTTTACTGTTTAGGTGAATGTTTAGCCAAAGACTTGAATTTTAGTAATAGAATTAGGCCTGTTACAGTATTATTATATTATATCGCTTTATCTTTCAATATATTAAAGTTGGAATATGTAAAATGTATTTTCTGGTTCAGTATTTATCATGGGAACATTTTCATGATTGGGTGTAAATGGGGCATTTTTGTTGTAATACAAAAATATTTGAGTTGTAGAGGGTTGAATAACTAACTATGGCTAAATACTGGTTCATTCTGCTCTTTATCTGTTTTTGAATGATGCCTAAAAATGCTTTAGTGATATTCTGATCTTACATTATTGTTACTGTATCAGTAGCATGAAATAGATTGAATATTATTGTTTATCACAGTAGCAACATATCACATTTCAAAATGTGTTATCGTGGCCCAAATAGAAGACGTAGCTTCAGCTAAGTGTGTGAAACATACTAGTAAAAGACATTTGACATTGACATTATGACATTTCCAGTAATGTTCTCCAACTTGAGGAAGAGTGGCTGCGCGTGACAATAAAAGACAGACCTGAAATGAAAGGAGCACAAGTGAAGGACATGAGGATGGAGCTGATAGTGGTGTGGCAGGAGCAGCGTGATAGTGGAGGTTCAGATAAAAGCAGGAGAGATCAGGAAAGGTGTGTATGGGCAGAAGGCCAGTACAGTCTCCGGAGGGCGTCTGGGAAGGCTGCCGCGAGAAAAGAGCATCAAGCAGCTGGTCACTCTGTGCTATTTGCTGTATTGGCCTTAAAGCACAACAGAGATGAAAGCTTAACACAACCCTTAACCTTATCCACCTCACACACACACACACGCACACACACACACTCACACTCAGACCCCATCCATATGGCATCCGCAGAACACATGCACCTGCACTCCTGAGGCTAAAAGGCGACGGCAATTATCACCTAATAGATCTTTGGCCCAGTACTAGAGCAAGGCCACTTTAGAAAATCACAGCAAATCATCATGTCTGTACAATAAATAGGCCAATGTGGTTCAGACGGAGAACGTGGAATGTGGATAACAATAACAGTATATGTACAGAGTGTGTGTGTGTGTGTGTGTGTGTACATATATATATAGATATACACAGAGAGCCTTGAACCTTTTCCTGCTGCTATCTTTTTCTTGTCTTAATAAGTGTTCTGTAAGTGTCCTTGAAGATTGTGGCCTGGACCTGATGTTGTCAGCAAGATCTGTTTTAGTGAAGGTGACAGGATTAAGAAGTGAATTATAAAACACTTACTGTTGCTTCATGCGACCACTATCATCTCATGCTCCCCCAACATAAAGATTATGCATAGATTATACACCAGATGCCCTGCCTGTCTCTGGGCTTGGGACTTACAGCCTTAAGAAACTTGTGAGGTCGAGACTTTTTCCTCACACTACGTCACACTTTGTCATGATAAATCATTTTTTCAGGGCCCATATTACAGTTATATCCTCAGGGATGGGAGTTCACCGGAAGAAACAGGTGCCACAATGGGGCACGAGTCACAAAAAACTGTTGTTGTGTCCTTAGGCAAGGCACTTCACCCACATGAAAGTGGTGTATGCATGAGCTCATCACCACCAGGTATGAAGTGAATGAATAATGCTCTGTAAAGCGTCTTTGCAACATATGTCTGTGAAAAGCTCTATATCAATAAAAATAATTACTTAATTACTTACGTGAAACTTGAAAACTACTATTGCTTCATGACGTCACAAGGTTGAACAGACCTTTGGAGATGTAGACAGACTAAATAATAAATGGTTGCTTAAATGTGCACAATGTGTTTTTGATGAGGTAACATTGTTACGTGGCTTAAAGCTCACAAGTCAATTTGAGTCAATGTGGTATAATATAATATCTATTTAAGCATTTGTGTGACTGAAGTTATTAGTTGTTTTAGAATTCTTCATTTTGGGATCAAGAAGTACTTTCCTTTTTGTTGTACATTGTCATTTCATGAACAAAAATTCATAAAAACATCAATATATATCAATATATCACTTAACATGATTCTTTACAATGTTTAGATTTAGGCTTTTCATTCAGGGTTACACTGGGAAAGAAGTGTCAAAACTTTTCTTGATTATTTTTGGCTATAATATTGTGTCCTGGTGTGCGAAACAAAAAGGCAACACACTGTCCATTAGTGATCTATATGGAGGAGGCACATTCTCATGCACCAGGTGAAACAGTCCCATTTATCACAATGCTTCATTAGGGAAGACCAAACATTATGCAGCCAACACCGACACCTTAGATGCATTGGTTTTTGTCAGAGTGAGGGGGACTCTGTAGATTAGATCCATCATTGACCTCATCAGGAACACAAAGTAAACAAATTGGCTGAAAATGTTGCGTGTTCGTCATTAGCTGACACATGTGGCCTATTTTGCAGCCCTTTTGTCACTCCCTCGGCGAAGGCATCGACGCAGGCTCGCAATACAAAGAAATACAGCAGCCCCGCTCCACTGAGGACGACTTGTATCTAGACAAACAAATCGATACGGAGTCCACTGTGTTCCATTATCCCCCGGAAAAGTTAACCAGCAGCAGCAGCAGTGAGAGCACAACCACGCGGAGCTGTGAGGGAAGGAGGAACTGAACAATATGAATTTACGCTTACACTGGCTTTTTATTGATTCTGGAAAAGTTTGTGTGAAACTATTAGTGTTTTAAATGGTGAATGCAGCAGGTTTTTTTGCAGCATAACTCCACATAAAGATTGCATTTGGCATTAGACTTAATCTGTTCTCTAGGTGAACTTTACAGCTGCAAATGAACTATTGTTGTCATAGCACTTTGTTTAGTCTCTCAAAGTTTGTTTCTACTGTAAATGCCAAGCTGCGTCAACAATCTGTGTTGCACTTTTACTTCTAGAACAAAACCTTAAAGAAGGACAATGAAACTTTCTCCTCTCTGTGGCTGCCAAGACTTAGTCCAAGTCTTTTTAACAAAAAAGTGCAATATTCCAAAAAGTTTCAGTATGAATTTAGAAAGCTTATTTATGTCTACCTCATTTCCTCCAGCTATAGATATATTATATGACGTGACTAGACTATTCAATAAGGGTGTACAATGCATACAAAGGAACCTCAGCAACAATCAGGAATCATTCCTCAACCGTTAATTATTATAATAACGCCTTACACTTGTAATGCTCTTTACAGCCTTCTGTAACTTGCACTTACTTGTTCATCCACTTCATACTTGGAGGTGGTGTTGTAACCACAGCTATAATGGGGTAAGACTGATGGGAGTGAAGTTACTGCTCTGTGCCAACGGCCGATCCACTCACAGCACCACTTTCATACTAAGCAAGGTGGGTGAAGTATCTTGCCTAAGGATACAACAGCAGAACTTGGTCTGAGGGAATTGAGCCTCTGACCTTCAGGTTGAGCGACCACTGTCACCTCTTATGGGCAATGGTCTTTTCAACATATGAGTGTCGATGATCATTGAGCAGTTTTATAGAGCAGTTTAAGGATATATTTTTCCCCATATCGTTTCTTTTTTTCTTGAAGCTGTGATCTAAATGAGGTAAAACGTGACTTTTGTGGTGTCATGACTCGCGCACATAAGGTCATCTCTAATCAGACGGAGCATAGCAGCACATAATCTGCCACCTCTGCCTCCTGCTTCCTCATTACCTTACCTCACTTCTCTCCTTGTTCTTTTTTCAAAACACACACACAGTCTCTTGCTGCTTTCAAATCATTGCTGGTGTTACTATTTTTACCGGTTTAACAAGGTTGCTTGGTCACAGAGGCACGAAATGTTGAGTGCAGCAGAGACACAGGCACAATACATGTGCCTGTGGATAGGGCTGCCCTCACAGTGAAGGCCCCTAGAGCTCAGACTGCAGAGATTGAGAGACAGGAAGAGAGAGACGGGAGAATGAAAAGAAAGACGTGGTTTTAGTCCAAAGACAAAGCCCAGAGCTGCAGGAAAGATCAAGGAGTAGATGAAAGTTGTGTGACATTTACAGAGGAAACTTTGAGATACTTTCTGAGTTAAAAGTTTTTAAGAAAATGGCCTTTAAATATATTCTTTCATATTGTGCAGCTACATTCCACACATCTTTTCAGATCATTTTTGTGTCTCCAACGGCAACCATGGAAGCCTAATGTTGGAGATTTGTCTTTTCTTTGATAATTGGAGGTATTATATAAAAGGGAGGGCATAAGATAAACTCATCCAAGCCAGTGCCCTAATAAGTGATACGCTTATTAGACTCAAGTACACAAGTGTATTCCCAAAGTGTATTCCCACACACGCAGCGTTTATGCTGTTGGAAAGTAAGAAGTTACTATTTTACCCATGTCTGAATATACACGTTTAAACTGGTGCTTAACTGAGATATTATTGATTGGAGGAAGTTATCTTGTATGTATCTTGTAGGGGCTGTACCTGATTTTTTTAACTAGTTCATTTTAAATTATTTATAGGTTTATCCTCATTTACTGCACTTGATCTATGCATTCAGATCATTCTGCTTCCCTGTGATGACTTTATAAACAACAACAGTTAACATTCTAGCAGTACACACCCTAATTATACGACATATCTGTATCAGGACAAGATGAATTTTGCTCAAATACATGGGGAAAAAAATCAGGTACAGGCTCTTTAAATATGTTCAAATCTGTATCAGGACAAGATGAATTTTGCTCTTTAAATATGTTCAAGATTTAAGAAAACTATAGTTGAGCACCAAACACTCAAATCCAAATTCTTCTGTTTTACACTTAAAATATTCTTTCTGTGGAAGCACCAAACAAAGCAATAGAAAATCTTCCTATTTATGTAGAGGTCACACACCAACTGTTTGATACAATCCATTAGCTCCAGTGAAATATGAAAATCTCATACTCCAGAGAGAAGGAGCACATGTCAATGCTACAGAAGTCATTTTCTGTCTGTCACATTCCCACGCCCATTCAGAGCCATTAAAGCCTGCCTGCATTGTGTCCATTCAGCAGAAAAAGCACAAGGGTTTGGGTCTATGGGGGATAAATTATTCAGAGATTTAATGAAGTGGCGCTGGGGTAAGTTATCTCTGTAAAACGCTGTGACTCCAGCAGAGGGAGTTCACCCAGAGACCTGAGACAAACAGGAGCGGGCCACACTATATCAATATTAATAGACATTAAGCAGGACATGGCACTGAAGAAGAGATTAATGTTACTGACAAGGTGGATCTCATGACATTTCCAGTGTGACCGAACAGAGTAGGACTGAAACGTGTCAGTGGACCTGTCATGATGATTACTATATCCACATTCAGTATATAAAAGCTGAATCAATATATTTTGGAGCTCAAAAATATTGTGTACCTTTTCTTGGGGGTATTTAACTTGTAATATGATAAGATTTGATCTATAGAAGGTTGAAAATGAATTGTATCCTGTCTATTTAAAATGATTTACATGGTTTATCTTGCATTACTGTTACTGTATCTGTAGCAATATACTTCAAAAACTGTTATCGTGACAAACCGACGGGTCAAATAGTAGAAACTACCCCTTAGTTTTGTATTATATCCTGAAATCATCAAATGCAAATGTATTAATTCATAAACAAGCAAAAAAAAGCTTTATTGCTATGATTAAGCATTTGTACTTAAGGATTTTCTAATTTTCTGCTCTAACCACTTTGCTACTATATATTTGTTCTTTTTGTTGTTTTCTGCACAGATTTTTGTACCTGTTTGCCAGCAGAAGGCGCAATACAACATCACATCTGATATATTTTTGACCATTAAAACATTGTTAACAGTTCAGTTCTAAATGACCTACAGTTTGAGCAAAATAGTATAAGTTTGAGTCCCAAGTATTGCACATGACTCATATATTTTATTGGCTATAGCACTGATACTGTGAGTGATTCGATCCTTTAATTTCTTTTTTATGACTCTTGTTGCATGAGGAAACTTACCCCCTCATGTATTTTCAGTATAAGCCTCATTACATTTTTGAAATAAGTGCAGATTATGTATAATTATGTTTCTCAAATTCAATTATCAGAATCCGTGGCTTTAGCTCGTCACTCTCCTCATTACCCTCTTTTAAAAGTTACCGTCGCTTTGTCGTGTTTTGACAAGTTAAACAGACACTTTTAATGCTTAAATTCCCATTATGACATAAGGGATCTTATCTCTTGCTTAAACATCTGCTTTTCACATTTTCAATTGAATGTGTGATTACAAAGTGCAGGTGCAGCTCACGAGATTAGAAGTAAAAAACTGTTCTTATTTTTGATCACTCCTGCAAAAATCACAAATCTCAATACTCAATTTTACCACCATATACTCATTTCAATAATGAGCGTTGAATCCCATTGAAAATCTATTTGATTCTTCAGTGTAAAACAGCTACATGAATGAGGCCACACTTTGTTCTTTTTTGTGAATGTGATGCGCCTAAGTTCATCGCTTTTTAGTTTCCCAATGTTGTTAAAATCCTCTTATCTTTGCAGACTTGTTAATCCTCCACACAAATATTGCGCCCTGGTTGTGATATGCTAATGTTAAGATGTCTTCTGACACTGCCTCAGTTTACTCAGTGGAGAGGTGCTGTTGCTTTGACTGACTTGTTTTCCCTTATCCGTTTGGCCTTTTGAAGCTGGGCCCGGACTGTGGCGGCCCTGTGCTTCTCTAGAGGGACTCTCTCCTGATAACATGCTCTGTGTTCTCCAGGATAAGACCAGTCTGAGAAAATCTCCTCATCTTTGTGCACACAGCGGGCAAATGGAAGCATGAGCTCAGATACGGCGACAGCAGTGTTTCTCCAACTGTTCACAGCGAGCAGCTCAACATTTGGTTTACAATGTACAGCCCCAACAAAATGATTACATACAACACAAATGGAAAATGGGAGCTTAATAGTCAATGCACTGAACACAACTTTCCAATCTTTAGGCCTTAAACAATATAAACAGACTTATGTAGACTTCAGAATCTTGCTAATTCTGAATCAAATTTAAACCAAGATAAGACAAAGCATCTTTTCACTCACAATTCACATCACATCAGAGCAAGAAGACAGTTGTGAATGATCTAAAAGCCTCATTCATCAAACATATTGACAACATATTTAATAATTACTCAAAGCTTGAATGAGAAGCAGCTAATGTGATATTTAAAATGTGACGAAACACTTCCTTGTGATTGCTGTTGCATTGTTTTATAAGTCACGGTAATGGAGAGTTCTTTCTAAAGTTACAAAAGAAACATTTTTAAAGGCTACCTCGGGAACAGCTTGTTCTTCAGAGCTTTGTTCTTTGAAACAGTGTTTTTTTGTACCCGTGTTGCAGAATGTTAGAAAACTCCTCAAATGTTACCCACTCTTGCACCTCTGTTATTCTGCTGAATACAGAGCTGCAGTGGAAACATGTCATCCCGGTTTGTCCTGTCAGATCACAGAGGGACCCCTGGGGAGAGCTCAGTAAAAGACACCTGTCTGCTCTGTGACTGCGCCATTGTGCATGAGTCTCTCCTCAGCTAGCCACACACTCATTTATAATTTTTTTAATCTGATCAGTTTTTGTGATGTATTACAGGGTCTGAAGAATTTAAACAGAAAATCATGAAAAAAGACTATTTATAATGCAGTATTTGGAAAGAAAATGCATCTAATGATTTTGTTGTAATCAGGAAACAGCTGTTTAGTCACTTATTAAATGTGCAATAAGCCCAGTGTGACTTCTTAACTATACATTATATCTCTAATCACCCCGAATATGGATTATTACATCTGAGACAGTTTTACAGCCAGAACCACTTACGACACTGTGAGGTCATAATAAGGAAACCAGCTCTTTGTGGAAATAGAGAAACTCAGAGCATCTAATCCAGTCAGAATCTAGTCATCACACTCAATAGCGTCTGCATTTTTGTCTGGGTAACTAAAAGGTTGTTGCTAATTAGAATTGTTTGTTGCCGCGGGCGATCCTAAGTATTGTTGCAATGACAATCCAGCCCACTTGGTCCCCTAAGCAACAGAACTGCAGCTAATGAGAGGGACGACGAGCTTTCAGGAGCTTTCAGGAAATCACAAGCTTCGTATATTTACTTCACATTGATCTCATTTGTCTTGCTGCCCTCTGTCTGCCCTGTATGTCCTGCCTTGGTCTGTCTCACTAATTTATCAGAAGTCTTCCAGCAATGCTTTGATTATAGCTTCCATAATCCAATTATTTCTATTTCCGTCTTTGAACATCATCTTACGTCTCATTTACAGTGACGGTCCTGCCCTTACCCTCCTCGCCGTCTGCCTCTTTATGTTTACCACAATTAAAATGGTCCTAGACTTTCCCCTCCTCTCCCTCCTTCTGTCGCTCGGTGTCCTTGATGAGGTGGGATTTAGCATTCATAAGATGCTCTGATATCTTTGGAGTGAGTGAGAACAAGGGCTCACTCGCTCCAGTGCCATATTTAGCAGTCTGTCTGGTACACGGGCTTATCGCTGTTTACAAGCTGAAAACTATTTCAAAAATGTGTTAATAAATCTGAAAACATACATAAACACATGAACAAAATGTATTAGAAAATCATATAGGATCAGTAGTATGTTGAGTAGTGAAACCATTAAAATGATACTACACTTTTTTCCATGAAGTTTTGCCTGGAATGTTCACAGAATGGTTTAAAACATAACAATCTATACAAAGACAAGAAAGATTTACAGAAATGTGTTGCAGAGCTGTGTGGCATGTGGAAAAAACAGAAGCAGAACAGGGACAACAGCCTGTCCGAGGTGTGTTCTTCTGTCCGCTGATGGTGCATTGTTCATATTTCTCCCTCCAGACCCTTTGCAGATGTATTATTTTGCCTTTTTTGGATCATATTTTTTTGATTTATCTCTTTGCAGATGATGAAAGCCTCGCGAGAGCCGCAGTTTTAGCGATGCAGTCAACTCAACAAACCTGCCTCCCCGTCTGAGGATGGTCGGCTATTACGGAGTCTGATGTTATTCTATAAATGGCAGGAATGTCTAATTGGCGCGTTGATTTCAGAAGGTCAGCTGCCTCTCACAGACTGATCTCTCTCCTCAGAGCTGTTGTTCTGTGGAATAAGCTTTGTCTGACTGACTGCCAAGACATTTCTGAAGGAAAACCAAGCTGCGAGTCTCCAAATGAGGACCAAGACAGAACATCTCATGGTGTGAAGAACTATGATCAGACTATTGAGGTTTACAATATTGTCATGTCACAGTATTGCAATTAAACTCCATTTTGACTCTATAAAGAAAATATTTGATGCTTGATACAGATTTCAGTACCATGATAATAGTAAAAACACTTTTTATCCAATAGAATCAAATTTACAACTAATAAACAACTGTAGTTTATTAATTATACTGTAATATACAAGTAGTAAACTATATCAAAAGGTGTTAAAATGAAATCTGTATCACATATATGAAGATTACATATTCTGCATTAAGTTTTAATAGATTAACAGTAGCATCAGACAGTAGCAGATGCCAAGAGTTTAAAGAAGTGCAAGATACTTAGAGCTTATAGATATTTTCTGTGTGTGTGTGTGTGTGTGCGTGCGTGCGTGTGTGTGTGCGTGCGTGCGTGTGTGTGTGTGTATATAATATATCTTCATAACAGACTGAAGAAATATTCATTTATTATATTCATTTATACTCATTTATTCTAGATCCCAGGCATTTCATGACCCTGATGCAAGAATATATTGGTTATAGTCTGAAATAGTCTGAAATTATTTATGCAAAACTAAAATATCTTAAATCAGGGCTTGAGCAAAAAATGTTTATGATTGACTTCCATTCATTTCTAACTTTTTTTTGATTGAACAACTTCCACTTAATTAACACGAACACAGTGTCCATTCTACTGCCCAATGAATCCTTTCAAAAGTACAGACAAAAAACTTCTCATGTCTAATTTACTTTGCAGAGCGGTTGGATGCCGTCGACTTATCTGCATGTGAAGTACCTCTGGTGGTAATTTGATGTCTGTGTTCTATTTTGGGCTGACGAGATGTGAGGATATGGAGAAAGTGTGAGCTCTGTGTTGCTGAATTGGGGCTGACCAGGCGCACCGCAGCAGACATCCTGATGAAGTGTGAAGATACACAGTCTGTAAATCTACTTATATGAGTCACTACTGGAGCTGTCAGAACTGCACACACCACTCTCTCTGTCTCTGTGTGTCTCTGTACGCTGGTTATTTCTGGTTTCTAGTAGTATAATCAACTATCAGTACAGTTGTTTTATCTCAGTAGATTGACTTCACACTGTAGAGTTTGATATTGTCGTACTTTCAGATGGAGGGCAAATCATTTTATGGGAAATGTTGAGCCATATCATTATTTGTGGAGAACTGGCTCATATTAAACTGACAACAATCATATCTTTGGGTTGAATAATAGCACCACTTTCTAAAACTATTGAAAAAAAAAACATTTAAAAATCACTTTTGTTTACTTATACAGTCGGAGACGTTAATGAACTTTGTGCCAGTTTGTTTTTTATGGACCTTGTTCCGAGCTCAATGTTAAACAATAGACATTAAATGTGAGCACAACCTATAATATATTTTATAGTATATTCTAGTTTAGCCATAACACTATGATAAATAGTGAGACAATTCAGAGAAAGCTCGAGATGCACCAGTATCTTAAACACATGCACTAACTTCTTTTTCTAAATTCCAGTCTCTTTCCTTCACTGTCCTACATTTAGCAAGTTTTGTGAATAATTTTCAGTGGAATTAAAAACTTGGGATTCTTGTGCTGCTTGACCTCTGAAGCATTCAAGGGTGCCCCAAAGAAATTGGATGCAGTTGTTTTCTAGCAGGTCCAAGGACCACATTTGCCTTCATAAAGGTGCCGACATTCATGTAAAAGACTCCAGTAAAAGTCTCCAGTAACTGTCTCAGCAGCTTAGACCAGAGAAGCCAGTTTACCTGCAGCACGATGCCACAGCTCATATCAGACCATAGAGCTGTACTGATCTGGTAGAGGGAGTTTTAGTTGTTGCTCAAAGTATAAAGTCTTATAAGTTTCATAAGTCAAATTTGGTAACTTGACTTTGTGAATGGTGCGTGGGCCAGACGTGTGCACCAACTGTGAATGACGTCAGCCTCTTTCACATGAGCCTTGGAAGCCACAGCCGCTGAATCAGATCATGAGGGGAAATATTTTAGTAGAGAGACTCTAAAATGACTCACACACTTTAGACACTATAACACAAGATATATATACATATACACACACAACACACACACACGCGCGCACACACACACACACACACACACACACACACACACACACACACACACACACATTGTTCTGTTTTGTTGCTGTATTAGTTGCTTCACAGTTTTGGCAGTTCTTTTAGAGGACGACTGTTACCAATAAGTTCATTACTGAAGCTGCAATTTAATGCTGCAAAAAATATTTAATTACTTTGTTGTTTTGGGCAAAACATGTCATAATATCTGCTATATTTTTAATAAATTTTAAATAAATTGTGTCCCATTCGTCTTGCACTGGAGGAAGCTGTGTCCTTGGACAGCTGATGTGTCCTAACTCAACAGATGGCAATGCTTCACCGAGCAATTACTAAAGCTTTATTTATAAATGAGACACAATATGTACTTCATTAATAATGGATGATTAAAAGTCATTTAGCAGCAAGTTGGTTAATTTGACTAGTCACCCAGATGAGTAACTCCCATGATGCCAATTCATCATCATGATGTATGTGGAAAAGGGACTTCTGGAAATGCATCTTCCTCAGCTGGGAACAGTCTTGTGTGAAATAGACATCATATTCATTTCTAAAAGCTAAACAAGGCTAATTCAACACCCGCTGCATGATTTAGTGAAGAGGGGCTCTAAGCGTTGTGTTGGGGATACAGATTTTTGCTACAGCCCTGCTGGGATCAAAAGTGTCAGTCAGGGGCCTCTGGAGACCGTTTAATCCTGCTGCTCTGCCTTGTAATGTGAATATTATATTTTAAAATGAGCTGGAGCCTCCTATCACTCCAAGTGAATCGTTTAGACTGGTGTCGCCTGCAGCATTGCATCCTCTGTAACTCAGTCTCAGAGGATAAGCAGCATTTATTAAAATTCAGCACTAATCCCAACAACGTGGAGATACTGGTGCCTCGAATAGGGCTTGATATGTCTTGGACCTGTAAGGCACAATTTGATGAAGCTTTCAGAATTTGCACCTAGGCCTATGTGAAACGGAAGCTGTGATGATGCAAAACGCAAGTTGGATCCATAGGCACAGTGAGTGTGAGTAAAGCATAAAGCATAAAGTATAATGTATAATGTATAATGAAGACACAGACAAACACAATGGGCCTTGGGTAAACCTATAG
>KN500647.1:5685-16658 GCA_000787155.1 Scartelaos histophorus | reverse complement strand
ACCCTTATGTAACAGATAACTATGTCCTGTCAATCATTACTTCATTTTTGCCCTGTTTTCCTCATGACCTTTTGTATAGACCCGATATATTTTTTTACTATATTTCTATATTTTATTTTTACTTAGATGTATTTGTATAATTATGACTTATTATGCTTTATAAATATTTCTCTGATACTTTGTTACTTACTAAAAATGTATTATTACCATTTGCACATTTTTACTCTTTGTTATCATATTGTATTGAGTTGACTTGCTGTCATTAGTTATACAAAGTACTAGTACCATAAAATACTGTAATATTTTATACATTACACAGGGTAATTACCTCTTCCAGCCCTGTGCCTCCTGCCTATTCAACCATCCTGTTCTGCACATTCTGACCCACACGATTTGTCAAAGTTTCAAATCCATCTCCTCCAATCTAACACCTTGTCTCGGGCTCCATTTACATGAGTTCTGGTATGTGCTCCTCGTCTATTGAAAACCAATGACACGTGGAAACTCGTATGTACAGTTACAACACTGGAAAACACAGGTGGAATGTTGGGCTGTTGTGTGCGTAAATGTGCGGATGCCATTCAGGTCAGTGGCTGTTACAGTTTACATGCACACCACAAATCTGCTCATTACCTGATTTGTGAAGTTATAATAAAATGTCATGTCAACAGTTACAGCTCATGTGAGTTTTTTGATTTCTTTCTGAGGTTTATACTTGGGCCGGCAAAGAAAACTGTGCCAAAAGAGCAAAAGAAAAACGAAATATTTGTTATTTTCACCGCCACCTCATACACCCACTGCTGTGTATCAACATTGTTATTCAGTTGTATTTTCTTTAATTGATGATATGCGTCAGTTTTGGTCGACTTTAGCAGACTTAAATAAATTAAACATGCATTATACTTTCGCTTTCACTAATGAATATGTCACCAGTTCTTCTTGAAACGCCGATTTCTCTTGTGCTGTAAATAAATAACATCAAATCTAATCAGTGGGTTATCTGATTACTCGACTTATCTGATTTCAGCTGTCCATGTTGTGCAATGTTCAACACATTGTAAACCACTTGAAACTTATCTGCAGAGGATCCTCTTAAAGGACAGTCCAACAAAGTTATTTTACCCGTGCTATATTTTCTCTAAGAAGCAGATCTGGCCCATTTTAAATATTAATACGTTGGCTCAAGAAACAAAAGGAAAAGTTATTGCATTCTTGCCTCATTTCTCTTTCACCTTTTCCCTTAAGTTACCTCGCGAAACATATTCTTGCTGGTGGGTAAAAGTCAAAATAATTGATGAAAAACCCAAGCCAACGCTATCTCTGCCGTCTTTGATGTATTCGTAGACCGCACCGTCTATTTGAAGGTCACTGTTAACTTCATGGATAGATAGGCTTTTGTCTATGAGGGGAGCGCGCAAGACTTTGACATCCCACATAACAAGCCTTTATTTATCATTTATACTGGAAAGTAACAAGTCTTTTATTGCTTGGGGACATCTTGTATTCCAGGTAAAGTTAGTCAGTCTATCAATCCATCCATCATATTAATACTACTGCTACTACTGCATTGTTAAAGTTGTACTGCGCAACTTTACCCGTTTGAGCTGGAATGTTCTACTATAGTACGCAATAGTATAATAAACATATCGTCACCTTCCTAAAATAATCGCCTAAGTCACTTTTTGCCTAAATGTACTTTGCCATAATTTATGCCATAATTTCAATTTTGGGGGAAATTTTTTGTGTTTCCTGAAAACCCTGAAAAATGACTGTTTTAGGAAGATGTCGATATGTATCTCCATAGTAACCAAGTCAGATCTGTGAAGAGGTGACCCCATCAACACTAAGAATGCACGTTTTCAAGGATTTTTTTTTTTTCTTTAATTAAAAACGTGTAATGAAATGAATTATGAATAAAAGAATAATGCTATACAGCGTAACATTCCAGGCAAAGCAATAACATCTCCATGGAGACAAGTTAAAAGTGCACCATTAACATTTTGGTTTATGCTGACAGATTAGATTTCATCGAGTGGATTTCTATTTTTGGCCAAATAGAGCGATATACGTTGGTTCATGAGGGTATTAAAAGTTAAATCATATTAAGAAGTGTTCATTTATTATGACAAAAGCATACGCTACACTTTTTTGCAGCTGGCATCCAGTTAGTTTATCTCAAGGCTCCACGAAATCTAATTTGCTCGACCCATTATGTATGCATTGTTTAAGCACTACAAAAGGGGAGCTCCAAATTTTTTTCCTTGGCCTGCTTTCATTATTTATTCATGTCAGCTCCTGCAACGTCTGGTGCTGGTCAAGATATTCCCCCGCGAGACTCACCTCCTGCTCGGCCCACTCGCTTAGAAGACAAAGCGAAATGAAACAAAAGCTATTAACAGATGCTATCGGGGACCAGTTCTCGCCCAGATATGAACTGGCACACACGCTCGGTACTGGACTTCAAACGGACTACATAAGTGATCCGGTTTTTCGGTCTCTTTTGTCGCCTTGACAAACAATTTTACGACGCCAGCCGGTCTCGAAGGTTTTCGCGTGTGCTCGACTCTACAAATCTTCCCGCAGAGACGATTCAATTAGGAAAACTTGACGGCGCGATATTGGTGGAAAGCGAAACAAAGCTGCTAAATATGCACAAAAGGGTCCAGTGTATGACTTTTTTGCGCTCGTCTCCATGAAAATGTTGAGTCAAATGTCACAAAATATGGCATTAACCTGTGCAAGACTGTACTGTATGTCCATAGAGCATTGCCCGGCGAAGTTGTAGATCTGTGGACGGGTTTTTCCTGTTCACAGTAACAACAAGGACATTCAATAGTGTAATGATATAGCAGTAGTAGTAGTAGTAGTGAAAGGTGCAGCAGTGAAAGTAGCAGAAATGAAAGTTGTACTTGCAGCAGCAGCAGGTAGTAGCGAAGATATAAAAATCCATTCTGGACTTCAAACATAGTCCATAACCAATCCATTTTTCAGTAGTCCGTGTTGCCGTGACAAACAAACTTGCCGCATCAACCGGGCTAGAAGGTTTTTGCGCGTACTTAGCTCTAAAAATCTCGACAATTCAATTAGGAAAACACTCGTCTTCTACCCACGCCGAACAAAGCCAAAAAACCCATTCAAAATATTCCAACAAATGCAAAAAACCCAAGCAAATGTGGAGATCTGAGGGAAGTGTTTACCGCATGCAAAGCCCTATGTCATGCACTCCAACGGGATTTCAGCGTTTTAAATCCTATAAACATCACGCTGGATCCAAATGAGCAGAATTTTCCCAGTCTAGTGACAGTCCTCAAAGTACAAACGACTTATTCATTCGCTTTGACGTCGCGGAGCTGTGATTGAGGTTACGACTACGGACCTAAGATGCCACGATAATACATTTAGAAGCACGATATATTGCTACTGAGATAGACTTTTCCATTCTTTACTTTTCTTTTCTATTATTTTAACTGGCATGAGCAAAATCTCCACAAATTTGCAAAGAAATTAGCCCAAAAATCTATTGTTCCAGCTAATATATATTGTACTTCTTATGTACCTACGATAAGTCAATAGTCTTTTTAGTGAAGCTCAATGGGAAATCTGATAAGGATTAGTCCCCAAACTGTAATGTCTTAGTCGGGTTTTAAATCTAATAATGTCTGGAGTGCACTTCAAGGCTGATTTTGACGTTGATTTAGTTTTAAAAGGGGCACTGTGTAACTTTTCAGGCCGAGTTACAGGTCAGTTCTGTGGAAATGTGTCCTCGCCAACAATACCGATGCGCTTACTCAGGAATAGCAACATGTAATTGAAGAAAACGCAAGAAAATTGAAGTGATTTTGACGTCTACCTTGTTTTAAAAGGGGCACTGTGTAACTTTTCAGGCCGAGTTACAGGTCAGTTCTGTGGAAATGTGTCCTCGCCAACAATACCAACTCAGCAATACCAACATGTAATTGAATAAAATGCAAGAAAATGAAAGTTAATGCCATTCCAGACCAAGATAACACAAACAGTACAATTATTCTTCATTTAATTTTCCCAATTTCAGATCCTTACAGTTAATTTTGAATAAACTATACTGGTTTTTCTACACACTACACTACTCGAAGCCTTCATTCTCACACCTTTCATTGTCGCCGAGTATTTGAGCTTCACTAACACATGCCTTTCTCTGTGTGGGAGGACTCTGGCATTGTACTACGCACCTCACCACTCCTTCAGGACTCCAATCGAGTGTAAACAAAGCTACGTTCTCGGGATTGCGTAACCGTCGGCGATGCGTCTACGTAAGCCTCCTCGCCGGACTCGTGTGGATGAATTATTCTAATGGCTGCTGACGTCTCATAACCGGGCGCCATTCAAATCGCTCACAATGTGGTTAACGGGGATAGAGTCCTGCAGGGGATCTTTAACTGCCCGTTTTACCAAGGCAACAATCTGGGTCAATTGCCAATGACTCCTAAATGACATTTACAGAACACCCTGACAAAATACCAGTGGAATATTACACCATGTGCTCATTATGTTGTAGCAAGTACTTCAGCTGGTGTCGGGAAATTGGAAATTGTTGACATTGATTGGGCCTAACTCGACTCTTTAGCGACCACTCTTTGTGCATAGTAACAAAAGCGGCTGAACTTAGAGCAGTTTAGCGAATTCGTTTTGGAGTCCCATTTCTCGATTTCGCTCCATCGGTTCCCGAAAAAAAAAGCTTTATTGAAGGAAAATATTCAGAATTATCTAGCACTACGTCTGCACTTCATGTGGATTTTTATTCAGAAAATGAATCACTAAAAATGTTTTGACCTTTTTTTTTTTGGTTTTCATAATCCAACAGTTGAAAATGACTTAACCAAATAACGTTTTTAATAACTAAAACAATGATCCTGCAGTTTTAACTTATTTAAAAGGGGCCATATTGAACTATTTTCAGTTATAATGTTGCATTTCATTTGTTTCATTCACAAATCTTTAACGCAGTCTGAAATGGAAGCTGAAGGGTACCACTTAATGACATCACAAGTCGGAACAGATCATTTTGCGCTCTGCTGATGCAGACGGTCGACGTGAATGAAACAAAACGCAACTCCAGGTACGCGCTAAAGTCATTTTTGCGTCATCCAGGACCTATAAAAAAACGCCGTCTTCCACTTTCAAGTATTTGTATGTGTTATGCATCATTACTTTTTGTTTCTTTTTTGAAACCGACCTCACTTTTACCGCGCAAAAGCAGTAAATGAGCTGCTTTGCGATAACAACCAAACCCCTAACCACTCATTTCATTCCACATTAACTCAGAACTGCAACTCCATCGTTCCCTATAGCATTCCCATAATGTTGTTCGCCATCCAATAGCAGCCCCAGTCCTTCCCCTACATCACTATAGACATTTATGCCAGTCAGTGCATTTCACGGCTTTAAACTGGCCTTTATATGTGCAAAAGTCTGTACGAAACTTGTAGAAGACCGATGTGGAATCAAATGGTCACCGAGCACGTTCTCATTACTGGACAGGAGCCTCCACGTGCCCTGGCCCCGGATCGATTTTACATGGTTCACTCGGCGCAGGCTTTTGCTGCAGTACAACTTATTTTTATACGCATTTGTCATAGTTTGCTGCAGATTGGCGTGTACGTGACATAGCCGGGCTTTGGCGTGTTTCCTGCTCAGTTTCGGACCGTATTTTTAGATATTAAACAAACATGTCCACAGTCGTGTTCTGTCCCCGTCACTGTCGGGGTGAGCGAGGCGAACCGGAGCTGCAAATAGCCCAGGAGGCACGGGTCTGATTCTTTCTTCTGTAACACGAGGAAACTGATGTACAAGCATGAGAGTGTCGTTATCCCCGGTGATGCAAACACATTTAAAGACGCGCTGTGTAACTTTTCTGTCGGAGGGTCCATCAAGCGCTTCTCTCCGTGGAGATATTATTGCTTTGTCCTTCTATTTTCGTTGAAACCAAACCGCACCAAATTACAAGTCAGATCTATGGGGAGGCAGTTTTTCTAGGTATTTTTAATGTCATACTGTGGAACATTCCTGGCAGAGCAATGACATTTCCATAGAAACAAGCAGACGGACCCTTTAAGATGAATCGCATTTGGGTATTTTAAAGCTTTATAATTCATTTTTACATTATTAAAGTTGAACAATGCGACTTTTTATAGGGTTTGCCGCTCGCTTGTCCGTGTGAAGCTTATTGCGCTGCCTGAAATGTTCCACAGTATGGCATTAAAGGTCCTACATCACCCAAAAGTGACTCTTCGGGAGCTTTAAGTTGCGTTGTAATGCTGTTACCGCCGCAAAAAACATACCTGCAGTTGCGTTTTGGTTCATTCACATCATTTATTATTAGTTTTGACATCTCCAAAGCTCAAAACGCTCTGTTCCAACTTGTGATGTCACGTAGTGGTATTTTTAAGTTACGTATTACTTCAGTAGAGATTGGAAATGCAACTAATTAAGCGTCAGTCTGGGTAATCTTTGCATAGATCTGACCCGTGACCTGTCCTGTTGCTGATACAAGCTCGTTTCCATGGAGATAAGATTAACCGAATACAGTGGAATAATCCAGGCAATGCAATATCTCCATTGTGGCATAATCTTTACCAGAGAAGTTGAACAGTTAATGGTATTACATTCGAGTCCATTTATCATTATGTTGTTTAGGGGAATCCTCATATAGTTAAAGTTTTTTCTTATGCAAATATCCTCAATCTCAGACTCTGTTCTCTTCTCTCTCATTATAAGGTTTTGCGCGATGCCTCATAGCATCTGCCGTCAGCCTAAAGGAGATTTTAAGATGGAAAATACTCCGATAAGCATTTATTCAAAAGTATTCTGACACTAATATCATTAAAAAGTGACCCAGCAGCTCTTTTGTCGCTTTTATTTTTAATTGTTTTCGCTTATCTCTACGGACGGTTTGCACAGTTGTTTCAAACTCGAAGCATTTCCATTGTAACTGTTTATTTATTTTTCATGTTCCATCCCAAGCTCTAGTGGTCAGTGTCCATCCTGTGCAAAGAAGCCGACGTGGTAGTGTTACGAAATTTAAGTTGTCGATTTTTGCATGCCGTGTGTAATCTCGAAGAAAATTGCAATATTAGGAATGTGCAAGTATTTTTTTTGACGTTCCTGCTAATAAAAACTAGCGAACCACTTTGTATCGCATTGCAAAAGTTGGTCCTCTCCTAAAGACTCTTGCCAGTCACCTTAGCATCATTGACCTTACTTTCTTGGCCACCTACAGTGACGTTGATTTATGGATGTTGACAAGGCAGGGGTTGTCGGAGTAAATTTTAATTCTCCCAAGTCTGAACGCGCTGTCAGGTCGGCATAAATACGGCTTAATAAACTACCAGCAGAGTCTGCGTGAAAGCTAATATATGGCTCGCACTTTTCAAAGGCAACAAAGTCTTCAATGTTTGCAACTCTGGGACATACATTATTTTTCGAGTGGCCTTTCCCATTCAAAAGAGCCACTCATCCATTACACTAAGTACTACATAATAAAAATAATGCCATAAATATTTTGCCTCACATCTGAAATAAAGTTTTTCATCTCGTCACCTTCCTAAAATAATTGCCTAAGTCACAAAAATGCCATAATTTCAATTTTGGGGGTTTTTTTGTGTTTCCTGAAAAACCTGAAAAAATGACTTATGTGATTATTTTAGGAAGGTGTCGATCTGTACAAAACAATCTGTAAAATGTGCTTGTGCTAATAAATATTGTATCAATATTTGCGTATCTGTATTATTATTCTGTGCAAGCGCAAATAATTTTGGTTTCTGCAGAATTATTTTGTGTGTAGGAGAGTGACATGGATGACTTCCAGCGTTATAGCGAACAACACTGCACCTACAGGCTGCAAAATTCAGAAGACGAAACTGTTCTGCGCGATTACGGATTATTTTTGGCTGTTTCTTGAAGGGGAAAAAAATAGACGTGAAAGCTGTTTCAAAAATAATCTGTACTGGCACAGAACAGTTTTGTCTTTTGAATTTTGCAAGCCTGTAAATGCAGCGTCGTCATCCCTGTCACTCTCCCACACACCTAATAATTCTGCACATACAAAAATTATTAGCGAATGCACAAAATAATAATATAGATATGCAAAACTACTCTAGGTGTACAAAATATCAAAATAGGAACATTTATAAGCACAAGCACTTCTTTTATTTTTTATTTTTTTGCACAAGTACAGATTGTTTCGTACAGCTTCCATAAAAAACCCTTTAAAGCTGCAACTTTTCTGGTGGAACGTCCATCATGGAATGTCCCACAGTGTGATCTTACATTTATTAAATTACAGGTGGTTTTATAGCTCAAAAATACCTAAAAAAACAGGCATTTTAACTGTGAGTGAGTTCGCCTTTCCACAGATCTGGCCTGTATTTTGCTACAGTTTGGTCTCCATGAAGATAGAAAGGTTTAACACCATACTGTGAATGATTTGAACCAGAAAAGTTGCGTCTTTAACATAGTTTTCAAAGGCAACCAACTCTTAAACGCATTCAACTTTGGAATTTTTTTCGCGTGGCCTTTCCTTTTCAGCGGAGCCATTGATCCAGAACAATAAATAACCTTGAAGTCAAATCGCCTCAGTGGATTTTACCAGTATTTTTTTTTTCAGTTAGCAACAAGTACTGGACCTACAACGGCGCATCAAGGTCGCCCAGTGGGTGTCATCTATTCACAACATACAGTATGCAACGTTCAGTATTATGTTGCGCCTTTATATAACTAACTCTGCTAACTTTTTTTTTGTATTTGCTTGGCTTTTCAATAAGGGTGCGGTTTGTGTATGAAAAGATGCAGAAGGACAAGTGGGAACGCCGTGGTAGGAATGCAGTGTTTTGAATATCTGCGTTCAAAAACTTTTATTGAGCCTTGCATCGCTAAAACCTTCACAAAACTGTTCAGCTCCTATATTACATTAAGTTTATTCTCGATAATCCGCGTTTTAACCTCATTAAAAACATGCATAAACCTTCTTTTTAATGCACAAGTTTGAGTAATCCTTTATAATTAGTCTCTTTACAACTCCAAAGCTCTAAATGTTCTGGTACTTTTCACGTTTTGTTCAGTGCAAATTGGAAATTCCTGGTCAAACGCCTCTAGTGAAGCTAAAAAAAAGACGCTGGAGCACTTCCTGTATCACCGCATGACATCACGAGGTGGAACAGAGTGCGTTTAAGAGAACGACCCGGCCTAAATGCCCAGGGTTAAACGGGCAAATGAAACAAAAGACGACTCCATGTGATAGTACGTTTGTAAATGATGAAACCGCATAATAAAATAGACCAGAAAACATCTTTAGTGTCCTGCCAAAGAGCACAACAACAATAGGTTCAAAGAAGTCCCCCTCTGGTCGCAGCTGAATACGTCCTAATTATTTCCTCTATTGCAACTGTTGTTGTTACATTTTGCTACAGACACTTCTAATTACAGCGCGCTAATTAAACAGCTAAATTTAGTTTAAGTTTAATTTAGGTGCACTGTGTAACTTTTCAGAGGGAGGATCTGTCATCCGCCGGTCGCCATGGAGATGCCGTTGCGTTGCCTGAAAGGTTTCACAGTACGACGTGAAACAAATCCGTCTAGCGTGTGTTTCTATTGCTCAAAAACACGATAATTCCTTCAGTAAATATTGGCTGATACTGCAAGGAAAAGGTCAGGTCGGTCTGTGGAGAGGCGAGCCCGCACTCAAAATTTAGTTAGTTAGGTGCACTGTGTAACTTTTCTGAGGGCTAATTAGTCATCTGCTTGTTTCCATGGAGATGTTATCGCATTGTCTGGAATGTTCCTCAGTATGGCATTAAACAAACAGACAATAATATCACAAGGCTAAAGTCAGATCTGTGGAGAGACGAGCCCACTCCCATTATAACTGCACTATGTAACTTTTCTGAGGGCGGATCAGTCATCAGCTTGTTTCCATGGAGATATTATTTAATTGTCTAGAATGTTCCTCAGTATGGCATTAGAACAGACAAGCGTAGATCAGATCTATGGAGAGGTGAGCTCACTCATTTTGTAGGTACATTTTTTCGGGGAGGATCGGTCACCTGCTTGTCTCCATGGTGATGTTATTGCATTGTCTGGAATGTTCCTCAGTATGGCATTAAACAAACAGAACATAATACCACAAGGCAAAGGTCAGATCTGTGGAGAGACGAGCCAACTCCCATTATAACTGCACTATGTAACTTTTCTGTCATCAGCTCGTTTCCATGGAGATGTTGTTTCATTGCATGGAATGTTCGTCAGTATGGCATTAGATCAAACAAGTAGGTGACACCACAAGGCAAAGGTCAGATCTGTGGAGAGGCGAGCCCACTCTCATTATAACTGCACTATGTAACTTTTCTGAGGGCGGATCGGTCATCAGCTTGTTTCCATGGAGACGTTATTTCATTGCATGGGATGTTCGTCAGTACGGCATTAGAACAGACAAGCAGGTGACACCACAAGGGAAAAGTCAGATCTGTGGAGAGGCGAGCCCACTCTCATTATAACTGCACTATGTAACTTTTCTGAGGGCGGATCGGTCATCAGCTTGTTTCCATGGAGACGTTATTTCATTGCATGGGATGTTCGTCAGTACGGCATTAGAACAGACAAGCAGGTGACACCACAAGGGAAAAGTCAGATCTGTGGAGAGGCGAGCCCACCCACACGATGAAACTACACTATATATTTCAAGGTATTCGGCTATAGAGGACGATGAAAAAACTATTTAAATCATACTTATGAACCTGAATGATCCACAAGGGAAATCATTTGCACAGTCGCTCACACATCACCATATATTACAATAACAAAGAGCAAAAATATAAATGGGTTTTCATACGTTCAATTTTTTTACATTTTTTTTCCTGCAAAACCTCCATTGACAAATCCAGATTGCACGTCCTTACCCACTTCGCCGGAATAATGGCTCTTACAGTAGCGACACAAAGCGT
>KN500646.1:3384-24842 GCA_000787155.1 Scartelaos histophorus | reverse complement strand
TGCAAGAACGTCTGTTTGAAGAAATGTAAAAGTATAATCTTAAAGTCTTTCCTCAGTGGACAGTGTCATGTGTCTGCTCCTCTGCTGTGAAGTAGGATCAGGAGGTTTCCCTCAGGCTGAGGAGAACCTGACACAGAGGCAGCATCTTCTGCAGGAGCTCGGCCCGTCCCTGCAGGTGTCTCCTCTCCTTGAAGCTCACTTGAGGTTGTGAAGCAGTGCCTGGCTGTCCACGGTGTTGATGTCCATTGCCTCAGCCATGATTTCCATCCTGCAGTGGGGAGACAGCTGAAGGAAAACACAAATAGGATGTGTCTAAATAAAACAAATACTCAAACTGCAGATGGCTCCTGTACCAGACCTTGAGAAACACGAGCATAGACCATAGACACGTTCATAAGCATTTCTGTACTCAAAATGTCCTTTTAGTCTCCATGGAGACCAAGTTACACGTCATATCTGTGGAGAGTGATCCCACTCACATGTTTTACAAGAGATTATTTTTTTGAGTGAACTTATAGTGCACCCTAAAATCAAAACCTTATCAATTTGGATGAAATATTGTTTGTTTCACCATTAGAGGCACAGTGTGTAACTTTTATCTAAAAAATAGACTAAAAGAAAAGCTTGTGTTTACTTTGGTTTCATTTATTGCACCAAAAACAGAAAAACATTCTACCTAGTGCTTGTTTCCAAGGAAATGGCTATAATTTCCACAGTATGGATGGAATAAAATGCATCCATGTAGAATGTTAATTATAATAATTACTATAATTATAATGATAATAATATGTTTTATTTCTAGTGCAATTTTCATTCCATTGAATTTCAGAGTGCTACAATAAAACAATGCTAATACTAATTGCTGAATGCTAAAAGCATCAACAGTAAGTCTTTAGTCTTTAGCTTTAAAAGAGTCCAGGCTCTGTGTGGCTCTCAGCTGGACAGGGAGAACAGAGGCTCCTCCACCAGACTCCGGACAGTGGGGGTCAGTCAGACCTGAAGGAGCCACCTGAAGATCGGAGGGTGCGGTTAGAAGATTGTGGAATAATCAGATCTTGCAAGTACAGTGGTGCATGACCGGTGATGCATTTAAAGGTTAACAGAAGAATTTTGCTTTCGATGTTCCAAAATATTCAGTTTCCAAAGAATTATGCAGATGCAATCTCCAGAAAGTTACATATTTCCCAAAAAAATCCAAAAAATCTGTGAATCAGTAAAGTTTGTAGTAATGTTTTGTAGAGTACATGTGGTGTTTTATTTTGACATTTGTTCTGTCTGCTTGTAACTTTACTTCCTGCCTGCTGATCGTTTGCCCCGCCCTAATGTGTCACACCTGTGTCCTCCTTGGGATTTTGTTGATCCATTGGTGTTGTCTTTGTCTTGTCAGTTTTGATTTTTGGATTTTGGTCGTTTTATTTGTTATTAAAGAACTTCAGTGCAGTCCTGCAGTTTAGGTCCTCTCCTTTTTCAACATGACAAATGGTAAGTTGATATTTATTTTTATGTTAATCTAGGAGGACTCTTACCATACAACTCTTACCATACGCGTATATTTTTATGTCATTTTACACTGACGGACCGTAGCCTTACTCCACCTTTTCACCCCAAATAAGACGCTGACCTTAAGTCATGACCGAGCATCGCGCACTCTGAGTAATGTACAACTTGTGCGTTCGTACAATTCCCATTTGCAGCGTGATTAGCTATAGCTCATGCTCGGGTCCCCATTAGACACGAGCTAGTGCGTATCTCACTTAAGTAATGGGCTGTGGATGCTGCCTGTGCGTTTGATCATGCATAGAGTCCATTGTAAAAGGACATGTCCACAGAGAGGAGCAGGCCAAGTGGAAGCTTTGTCAATTAATGAAAGAGGACAGGGGGCATGCGGAGCTGAGAAGGCATTTAATTACGCCCGGGGAGCTGATTGCGTAGCGACGGACATCCATTGTGGTCACTATGATGCAGCAGAAGAAAAGATTATCACACGGAGAACGTACGGGGGAGGTAGGGGAGAGTTGTACGAGCTAATAAGAAGTACAAGAAGGTGTTAGCGGCGTATCTCGAAGTCCCTGTTTGCAGATAGTCACGGAACAGTTCACAACGTGGAGTCTACTGGGCATTTTTGTAGGTATTTTTGAGCTATAAAAGCATCTGTAAGGGAGTAAATGTAGGGAAGAACTGCTTCATGTCGTACTCTTTAAGATTCCATGCGATGACATATCCATAGCAATCATTTGATGGATCCCAAACCAAAAAGTTACACAGTGCGTCTTTAAATTACATGCTAGTCTTATCAAACTGTTCAGGTCATTGCCCAAGATAAATTTTGGCTTTTGTAGGACCATCAGATCTTGCCTGGAAACCAAAATGCACACTTCTCGAATACTTTACGAAGATGCATGGTCTGTTTCTATTCAAATAAATATGGTTTTCTGGGTTGCAATCAAGAAAGCAAGGAAAAAATATCACAGAGGACTTAAAAAACGTGGCAGATTTCTCACCAGTGAGCTCCTTTGTTTCACATGTGTCACTGAAATAAACAAATCTGATTGGACGTTCCTGTTTGGGCACGATGAGTAAGTAATAATAAATACTGGACAACAAAATGAGACTAAACCACAAACTAAATAAGGTAGTTCTAAATCATGGTGACCCAAAAGATAAGTAAAATACAGATAGGTTGTGTCTAAATTTAAAAAAAAGTACTCAAATTGCAGATGGCTCCTGTTTTTAAACCTTGAGAAACACAAGCATAGACAAGTTCATAAGCATTTCTGTACTCAAAATGTGTATTCGCAAAAAGTGTGCATTAAAAGTCCTATATTATGCAAATTTAAATCAACATTAACAAAATTGTGAGTTTAAGCCATGTTAAAATGCTGTTACCTCCTCAAAACATGGAGTTGTTAGTTTTCAGTCACACATTCCCCTTTATTATTCATCTTTTTACATCTCCAAAGCTCAAACTTGGAGCTTAGTTATCAAGTTAAATTAATGATGCTGTTCACTTTTTCTCCTTTTTTTCATGAGGTTCTTGCATATCTCTGCAGTAGTTGTGGCAGGTACAGAATGGGTGAAAAAGAACTTGATAAAGGACATTTTAATTCATGTTTTTTCTGTATTAAATCCCGCTTTTATATTATTTTGGTCTTGGTTTTTGACTCTTTTAACGCATGCACATTTGAACTTTAATTGTGCTTATTTTTTGGTAGAGATGGGCAGTTCCAGGGTTGAAATCATCCAAACGATTCTAGTGAAAGTGTATAGAGTTTCATGACATTGCAAGGTCGTACAAAGTGTTTTTCGTTTGAGGGATAATTCGTGTTTTAAGTGCTCATAAACCTCTCTACCTGCTAAATTGTAGATAAATGGCGACATTATTGCCTTGGTGGTGATCTTCTGTTCAGTCTACTACTAATGTTTGCTCAGTAGATTAGATTTTTCTGGCTGTAGGTGTATTTTAACCTTTTGTAAAAACCTTGCCTACAGTTATATCTGACCTGGGCGCAAAATCCATGAGTGCCCTTACCACCGTTTATGCTTTTTTTTTTGCTTTTTTCCAAACCACATGGTCAGGAAGGGGGAGGAGAAACCCGCCTCCTCCTCCTCCTCCTCCTCTTCGTCCGCTCCCATCATTGCCGCAGTCGGTCGGCCATTTTGGGGAGGTCTGAGTCAACAGTGTGTTTGCTGTGTCTAATAGAGCGGAGAGGGGGTAAGACCTTGGGACGTCCTACACGCAGACTCTGCTTCGGCATCTGAAACGCCTGTCCCCTCGGCCCTTTTCGCAATCCGTCCTAATTTGTGCATCTTATTTGTCGTTGCAGTTGGATTTTCTTGGATGCAGATATTCCAGTGGTGAATGAATAGACATGAAGCTGCAATAAATCACAAGGAAATAACACTGGATTGGTTTGTAAGAGTCATTGTCTGGTTAGTTTGTTCAAGAGTTTTTGCTATTTGGAACATTTTCATCAAACGGAAACTGACCAAACCTGACCAAATGTGAGGTAAATGTGTATGTTGGAGCTACAGACCTTCGTTGCCAGTTTAGCTGTAGGCATTAGACATAACTTGAATATTTTTCTAGATGTGACTCCTGGTGCTGGAGCCATCGCTTTGCCTTTTGCACTTGCCCTTTGCCTTGGCGTCTTTATTTATTTTTGTACCGAATGGAGATACACCCAATTACATTACGTGTAAAATAAACGTACAACTTCTGTGAAAACTGAAAACATCGCCTCTGTATAGTCAAAAACCTGTGTGACCTTTTTAGCCCGGTGGCGTTGTTGGTAATTATTTTATGTACTTTCCCTGACCACCATCATCATACCAGACCCCGTCGTGCTGCACTCTTAATATAAACTTCATTGATTTAGTGATCCACTGACCCACAGGTTGGCAGAGAGATTCCTGTGTGTGTGAATGTGTGTGAATGCGTTCCTTAAAGCGCTTTGAGTGTCTTAAAAGTCGACCAATTAATACATATTGTACATTTTGTGCTATTGAATCACCAGTTTTCTCTAGAAATTCATGTTTTACTTTTGTTTTTGTTTATTTTTTTTTTTTGCAAATTAGTTGAAGGTCGACAGCTCAAGAGAATCTATAGTTCTGGTCATGTCCCATCTTGCCTGTCCAGAAAGTCTCCTCTACATCATGTGTGAATCCCGAAGTGTCTGGAATCGGATCAGAAGGTGTGAACAAACAACTTCTGTCCTAACTTGGGATGGTCCAATCACAGTCGCTAAATTGTATCATTTAGAACAAACTATATAACTTATCTTAAAGAGTTTGGTGCTTCGATTGTTGATTCTGGTGAAATCTTTGCTGCTTCTCAGTCACGTGTAACGTTTTTCGCTTTTTTTAACGCAAGCCGCCGTGTATGTTCATCCCCAAACAGCGCATGAATCAGAATCAGAATCAGAAAACTTTTATTGCCATGACCAGTGAAAGTGAAGACAATTCACGAGTTAGGAACTTTTTTTGGTTTCAGCGCAACACACAACACAAAACACACAACACAAAACACAAAACACAAAACACAAAACAATCAAATGCTCAATTTTAAAGATAAGGGCAGGAAGACTAAATCTAAATCTAAAACTTAAATAACTATATTACTTAAATAACTATATTATTCCTTAAGGGCATTAGAAGGTATTCACAGAATACGATGGAACATTAGTACATACGGCTGTATATACAGTCATCAGAACAACGACTCAGATGTTGTACGTCATATGGTGGAGGTTATGGTCGGACAGTGTTAAAGTGGCAAGTGGCAAGTACAAAGTGACAAAGTGATTGTGCAAATGTCCAAAGCTGTGTTATGACTGGTGTTCATGAGACCAGTGGCAGAGGGGAAACAACGAATGTCTCTGATTGTGAAGGCAATTGCCAGGCACATCAACCAGAGACAGAACACAGCTCCACATCCAGTCGTCTTTGTGAAAATGGACGGATGAGAAACCAACTGGACCAATCACACGGCAGTATTGTGGTCTGGATGGAAGTAAATGTTCACCATTCCTGAACAGATGTATTTTGTGGCACTCACACTGGAGCCACAGCAGATTAATAAATGGACTCGGAGCGCCACACATCTCAAATCTGACTTTTTTCAGGTTATTGTCTATTAGTGAAATGGTAAGGTCTTTATGAGCCACTAAAAACAGATAAGGTTAGCTGCAGCATTTTTGGCTACGCTTCACCAAGTCTGTGTTAAATTAAATCTCTGTTCTGAGTCACTAAGAGAAAAAGTATCACAGGGAGGATTTTATCGACTTTTCTTACTCCCAGGACAATTTTACCATGGTAGATTTAAAGGTCCTGTGTTGCGCAAAATTTACTGTTGTCCCTGAGCTTTAAGCCAAGTTATAATTTTGTTATTTCCTCAAAACTTGCCTGGAGTTGCTTTGTTTCATTCACACATGTTTGAGTAATCCTTTATTATTAGTCCATCTACATCCTCAAAGCTCAAAAGGTTTTTTTCTGTCTTGTGAGGTCATGAAGTTTTCAAGTTGGCAAAACTACTTTTTACCTTTTTAGTTGAGGTAATTGTTTGGCAATTCTACAGCTGAAATTAGCCAAACTCTTCTACTGAAAGTGTATGGAGTTTAAACACACCGTGGAGCACTTCCTGTATTACCACATATGGTTCATTTGAGAAAAGAGAAATATGAACATGCAGGGTTTGTGTGTTTTTAAACGTGTGAATGAAACAAAACACAACTCCAGGTACATTTGTGATAAGGAAACATTATAACGTACCATAAAATACTAAAATAAGAGCTGGGTTTCCTTTAAACACAGGGTGCATGTGTATATTTTGATAAACAGCCACCGGTTCCAAAGAAACGCAGAAAATAATGTACGTGTTGAAGGACAGAAATCGTGCTGCAGCAACAGGATGTAGGACTGATGCTCGCGTTGTCTCTACAGAAACAAAACTTAAAATCACATGGCTAATTTGCGAAAAAAAAAAACAAAAAAAACAGCTCCCTCCTTGTGCCCAGATGTGGTTGATGAACGTTCACTCCTGCTCCCCCCACTGCGTCTGCTGAAGAAATTTCTGTTTCTGCAACGGGAGGGTTTTAATTTTACTTTCTGTAATTTGCTTTAAAATGTGTAAAAACTCCCCACTCCTTAGATATTGTGTTGTAACATTTCAAATGAACTAGTCTACGCTTGTATAGAAAGTCGCCTAAATTATCATACTGGTTAAAGGGACAGTCCAGAATTGTGGACATAGGGCCTAATCTCCTAGTTAGTGTTATAGACGTGTGGAGACATTTTTTAAAATATTCCATCCAGTCCTTGTATTTGTGCAGAGGCCGCTGGTGCTTCAATGGGCATAGTTAGCCTGCCACTAAAAACAGTCTTACCCACTCCACAAAACACGAAAAGCAAATTTATTATCACGCCAGACTGCTGATGTGAATGTTTGTGTTGATTAGAATAGTTTTAGAAGTAAAACCAACCTTGCATTTGAAGGATTTATGTCTGAGCAGCAGCAGCGAGTTGTACTTCCTGATAGCGGCGGACTGATATCTAGTTTTACTTCTAAAATTATTATTTAGACATAGGCATTCACATCAATACTCTGGCGTAATAATAAATTTGTTTTGGATGCTTTGTGGAGCGGGTAAGACTGTTTTTAGTAGCAGGCTAACTAAACCCATTGACATGCACTAGCCTAGCACCAGCGACCTCTGCAAATACAAGGACTGGATGGATTATTTTCTAAAGTCTCTCCACACGTCTTCAACACTCTGGCTCACAAGGAAATGAGGCCCTATGTCTAAAATTCGGGAATGTCCTTTTTAAAAGAATCTGTGCACCATATTTTCCCATTTTTACGGAGCAAGATTTTTGAGGGGAAGGAAGTAATGGGTCTCAAATAAATGTCTGGTCTGTTAAGTGATTGAAACGAATAAACACCGCAGCTGTTATTTGGTATTTTAGGGTAGATCAGAAACGCACAAAGTTCTATTTAAATCAAACTGCTGCGGTGGAATGAGAATTGTATCGGACACCATATTGCCTTTTCTGTTGCCACCCTAGTATATACGTATCTATATTGCATCAGTAAGGCTCTTCTGCCAGACCGCCTCTCCTCCGACTTATCTCCCGTCCCGATATTTGTCCTCCTTTGTTTCCATAGTGACACGCCGCCAGCCCCGGGAGCGAAGGCGTTTAGTCCCGCTCGACAAACCCACCCCAAGGAGGAGCACGTGTGGCGATCCTGTCTACGCATATCTACACGTCCACGGTCAGGCTGGGGCGGACGTGTTTAAATGGATCTGTAGATTAGGTGTCGGGCGGCTGACGGGGGCGGGGCAGGGCCGTCCTCTTTCACCTCACGTTTTTATCGACGAATTCTCCAGACGGGGGACGTGTTCTGTGCGAAGAGTTACAGACTGAAGAATGAAGATGTGGGTTTACAATGTGAAAATTCAGTATTTAAAGTGAATTTGCAATCAATGATACATAATGTTCTTTTATATATTGTTAATCTTGGGTCATTTACCGTATTTTTCGGGCTATAAAGCGCACCGGATTATAAGGCGCAGTATCAAATAATATGTCAGTTGTGTCATTGTCCACACATAAGGAGCATCGGATTATAAGGCGCAATAAGAGAAACAAAACGCGTGTCGGATAAATCAAACTTTATTCAGGTAATTTACAATAACTCTCAGTTGTAGTTAACACAAAAATACAAAACCTGAAATCTGCATGGTGCATGTCTCTTAACAGGTGCATTTTGGGTCCTTGTACAGCACACGGCAGAACTACCGGTATGTTGCACAGTCGCCCTATATGTGGCCAACATATTACTCCTCCTGACTCGCCCACTAATACGTTATTAGACTCATGTGGACAACATCAAATCGGTTGGAGGTTAAACACAACCAAAGGTCATACATAAGGCCACTGGATTATAAGGCCACTGTTGATTTTTGTGAAAATGTCATGATTTTAGATGCGCCTTATAGTCCGAAAAATACGGTAATTTAAAAGAACATTAAAATGTATTACACAAAATTGACTCTTGTGAGCTTTAAGTTGTGTTACAGTGCTGGATTTGTGTTTTGTTTCATTTACACATGTTTGAGTAACCCTCTGTAATTACTGTTTACTAGATGAAAATGCTCTGCTCCACCTTGTGATGTCACGAAGTGGTAGTTTTCAAATGAACTGCTATGTTTTACCTTTTAGTTTTGGAGAGATTCCAGGGCTAAAATTATCCAAATGATTCTAGTGAAGGTTTATGGAGTTTAAAAAACAGTGGCGCACTTCCTGTATTGCCAGGTGACATCAAAAAGTGGAACATTTTGTTGTCAGTTTAAGATAAGATCTCAGTCTAAACATTAAGGGTTTGTGATGAACATGTGAATGAAACAAAACTCCAGGTACGTGATCAGGAACCATCATAATAGATCGGAAAATGGTGTAATATCGCCTCTTCAAATGCATGAAATTAGGTTACACATTTGCAGTATTATCAGAAATCGGAAAATAACACATCAATTAAGATTTAAAGTGTAAAATATTGGAACTATATGATGCTCCCTATAGTGGTCACCTTGAGATAAGTATTTAACATTTTCTAACTTAAAATAAGGTTTGCATTGGAAAATATACTTTATAAACTTCATCTGTTTCCAGTTAGGTATTTAAGCACTGGAACTTCCTCTGCTGTCAGCAACAGGAATCGATAGGAAATAAAAAAAAAATTGGAAGATCGTATCCTTCACTTTTAAACCCATGTGTTCGTGTTTACAGAATTTCACTGTAGAACGAGACCCATAGTGGTTTACGGACTTTTTGCGTTTAAGTTTAGAGTTTTATCTATGACAAAACTAAACTGCTAATATGAAAAACTGAGCATTTTTGAGTTCTCAGAGAAGAAAACGTTAGATGAATGGATTTGTGCACAATTTGTTTTTGACGAAAAATGTCAAAAGTTAATTTCCTATATGTGTTCATTAATAAATTTAAACTAAAAAAATTAATTGCTTCCTATGCTATCTCTGGTAATATTCGGGTACTTGTAATTGTGATGTCATCTAAAATGGACTTTTTTCTAATATCAAAGAACAAAGCCTGACACACACTGTTCATATAGTATACATGATCAAAAAAACAAACTACTACTTCACTACTTCACCAGAGAAGACAAAGTGACCACTACAGCCCCTTTAAGACACTGACATCCAAACAGAGGCAAATGAGGCAATGCAGAATAATTGGCTGAGACCTTCAAAGCCCTGTGTCTGGGTTGGAAATCACAGTTATATTATTCTGATGGCTTCAAAGGCACCGGGGCCCATCATTGTCCTGCAGAGTTGGTAATGAGCACTCCCAAACACCAAACGGGGGCGGGTCAAAGCCGAGGCAGGTCCGGTGTGAAAGAGGCAGATGAGAGGCCACAAAATGACTCTTCACCAGATGGAGCCTCCAAAAAGCAACAACTACATCAGTTAAAATGACTTCAATTAAGACTTAGATTAAGAATATTTTGCTTTGCTTTTTTGGATTAAACTTGACAAGTATAAGTTTCTGACAATGGAATAAGTGGATTTTAAATTAAAGCAACATAGAATTTTGTTTCTTACTTTAACACTGTTCCACCCTCAAGGCACTTAAAGCACTTTACAACAAGGAACAAACTTTATTGATCCATAAGGGGAATTATTTGGACACAGTAGCTCACACATCACAATGTATTATAATAACAAAAAATATGAAAAATTAGAAAAAATATAAATGGTAATAAATTCTATGCAAGTAGCCCATGAATAGTATATTTGTGTTGAATAAGGCATAATTATATATGTAAAATAAAATGGAAAAATAACTAATAAAATATCTCCGCTATAAGCAAAAGGCATTTATATTATTTATAGGTACTACGAAAACAAAAAAATATTAAAAAATAAATAAAAATGGAGTGATTCGTGCATGCTTGAGTCATCTTTAATCTCTTATTTTAGAGTTGCCATATTGCCGGTCAACTCCGTGTTCAGTCCCCAGTACACGCCCACTGTACTGAACTGACTCTGTACTAGATCATAACCATAAATCAGACGCAAGCACAAAAGTTCACATTGATATTTTCACCACATTTGTAACATCTTCAACATTTTGTCATTAACGTTCACCCTGCTCCCCGTCCACTGCATGATCGGTCTGGATCTATTGATTTTACTGTGACTCATGGGGCCTGAATGCTGATAAGGAAATGAGGGTAAAAATCAAAGTAGGTCTGATGTATATATATTTGTCCATCATCAGTGTTCTGTGATTGGCTAAAATGCTGACAGTTCCTTTTCCCAAACAGTATCGATCCATTTCAGATTGATATCAGAGCTAAAATTATTAACCCTGTAATATAAGTGGCTTGTGTAAGGTTACAAATGCGTGTTTAGAAAATATCTGGATGTAAAAGTTTTGATAGTTTACAGCTGATGTCATCAACCTTCGCTGGGGGTGTGATGCTAACTGCAGGCACTAACCAGTTTGAGGCTTTCTTAGACTTTAAAGAACTGATTTAAACACCTAAACATGAACGCTCGTATTCATAAATCCAATTTTCTTTTGAGTTTTCAGACAATCTTTACATTTTTTTGACTGTTTGCTAATCCATCATGTCCCCATGGTAACTGCTGAACATTCCACCATCAAGATACATGTGGGAAACCCCCAATAAGATGTGACTGCATCCAGTCAATAAGTAAAACTAGTTACTCGGGGTGTGCATTGCCTTGAGTCTGACGATGCGATACTTATGATATCCATGTCACGATATATCCCAATACTAAAACACTGGATGATATACTGCAATTTATCAGTAATTACCTCTAATAATATTGTCAACAACACTGTCACGAGAATGCACTGGTACGAAATATAATATAATATATAAATATGATATTACCTTTACCAATGAAATTAATGAATTTTGGTGAAATATGTCATTTTAAAAATCAGTTCAGATGTTATTTTTTTTTATTTGAGAAGTGTACAATGAAGTATCACGATATATCACTAAATTATTATTATTTGTTTACTCCTCCACTTAACACATCCATACGCTTTGTTTATATTTCACGTTGCTGCATCCATACGAGTTGAAGCGCCTTTCCGCAGATCTGACCCGTAATTTTAACACGTGACATATCCTGCTTGTCTCCATGGAGATAGATCAGCTTAATGCCAACTTATGGAGCATCATCTATGAA
The DNA here is from genome assembly GCA_000787155.1 of Scartelaos histophorus. Lineage (NCBI taxonomy): Eukaryota > Metazoa > Chordata > Actinopteri > Gobiiformes > Gobiidae > Scartelaos > Scartelaos histophorus. The sequence goes on along the minus strand of KN500646.1, from coordinate 13,098 downwards.
GCAGGTTTCACAAAGCACCTTTAAATCTGTGCTCCAGTCCATAACTCTGCTGCACTTTCAAACGCTTCGAGGCAGGAGAGCTCATAAACTCTGAATGTGATGTTCAGAACACAGACTATAAGCGAGGGATAACTTTGGATCACTGCAAAGCACATTTATTATTATTATAGGCCTGGAGTATTTTTTGAGATATTTTTCCCCCAAATCCGAGCATAACTTTTATCTACGGCCATCAAAATGTGAGCAAGCAATTTCATCAGCTTGTAGGATGCTTATCACTGCTTTGGCGGAGCTGTGGTTCAGAATTTTAAAAAGGAGACAAATGGAAAGTTTTGCCGGTGCATTGACTAAGTGTATTTTTTTAAGATTATAAAAGCAAATCATAATAATACAACATGTAACTTTTTTTAGTTCAGTATCAAAAGCGCTGTACCTGATTTTTATGATCTTAAAGCAGACCTATTATGCAAAATATGTATACTGTAGTTTCCACTTCTCATTTACAGTCTTAAAGTGATTTCTGGACGCCATTTTGTCAGTCAATCCTTGTTTTCACCTCCATCAGCGTACGCCCACTGCTCTATATTTATTTACTTCGTTCTCCAATTCTTCGTAGGGTTTGGCAGCGAGGTCACGATGTCATTTTGGTACAAACTGAAAAAATCGAAGTCAGCTCCCACTTTCTAACGCATATTTGTTTCTTTTGTTAAATTGTTTTAGATGAATTGTGATTTAAAATGCCCAAATTATCATGTAACGATCCCTGGGGTGTCATAGATTATACCTTTTATAGCAGACGCAAGCACAGTGTTTTCTTTAAATCTCTGAAAAACAGAACTAGTTCATTTTCAACAGTTTGCAGCAGTCTTAAAGGGATAGTTCGAGGTTACTGACATGAATCTGTATGTCGTCCCTGTCAGCAGTGTGGTGCATAAACACTGACTTACCCCGGACAGCGTCCAGTGAGCTGAGTTTTTGGCTGGTTTTGGTGCTGATGAAAGTGGTTCCGGCAAGTTGGCTGGGGTTGTGAAAATAAAGCGTTTTTCTTCTCAGAACAATATGTGTTTAAAAAGAATGATACATTTGCATCACACAAAAAAGTCAGACTTCAAAATCGCTTGGCACTATTTTCTCTCCGGTCATATCACTGCGCTGCTGTAAGCTGAGAGACGAGCACGAATCCTACACGTTTTTCAGTTGTTTGACCAATGATGCGGCGACGCGTGAGAGCTAACGTGAGAGCTAACGTGAGAGCTAACGTGAGAGCTAACGTGAGAGCTAACGTGAGAGCTAACGTGAGAGCTAACGTGAGAGCTAACGTGAGAGCTAACGTGAGAGCGATGAGTATACAAGCTTATGCACGTTATCAGTGTCATAGTCGGACATTTTGGCGTTAACTTTCCGAGCCGTAAACACAGTGAAACAGGAGCGACTTCACCCGGCGGCAGCGCAGGGATACGAACAGAGAGAAAACGATTTTTAGGTCTAAGTTTTTTGTCGACAATGGTTTTGTGATGTAAATGTGTCACTCTTTTGAACACATATTGTTTTGAGAAGAAAAACACTTTATTTTCACGACTCCAGCCAACTTGCACCAAAACCGGGTGAGAACTCGGCTCACGGGACACTGTCGGGGGTAAGTCAGTGTTCATGCACCACACTGCTGACGGGGACGACATACAGATTCATGCAATGAATTGATTATCTGCAATGAGTTTTGCACAACTTTCACTAGTAAGATGACAACAACAAGCATGCAAACCGTGCACTTCCTAATTATTGGACAAAAGAACGCTGTATCATATAGTACACAGTGGACTTATTTCAACTTCAGCAGCTGCTAAAACAATATTGCTCTACAGGGACAAGAGACATTTTGCTCAAAAACATGAGGAAAATGTAGGGCATTTAAAAGTGCACTGTGCAACTTTTTGTTTCTATGGATATGTCATTACTCTACCTGGAATGTTCCCCAGTGTGACATTTAACAGCTCTACATTACATTTATTCAATTACTGGTGGTTTTATAGCTCAAAAATACCCAGAAAAACAGACATTTGGACTGTGAGCGGGGTCTCCTCTCCACAGATCTGACCTGTAACTTGGTCTGGTGTGGTCACCAAGGAGATAGAAAGGTTTAATGCCGTACTGTGAGACAAAGTAATAGCAAAGTAATAGCAGAAGAAAAGCATTTGATGGACCTTTGACCAGTAAGAAGAAAAGCAATATTCACAATTTAATTAAGGTGAAACTCTCTAAGGCTGTTTGCTGGGTTGCCAGATTTCATTAAAGAAATAAGCAATCACCCCTACAAAGCTGAGTGTTAAGTAGATGCTCATCCATTTAACAATGAAGGTCTTCATAACAAAGGGTTTTTATTCGCTTTCTTTTGCTTATTTTATATGTATAGAACTGTACTTTTCAGAGTACTTTTCTAGCAGCACTTTTACTCCACCTTGAATAATATTGTTATTGAACTACTTATGTTGACAATATGAAATTATTTGAACAATTGTGCTTCTTGTTCTCATTTTTGCATCTGTCCTTAAAAATACCAGATATTTAATGTTTTGTACTTCCGAAAATATTTACTTAAAAATTATAACATTTAACAATTCAGTGGAGGGTCCGCCACCTGCTTATGTCCATGGAAATGTGGTGCTGTCTCTTAAACATTCCACAATCCACATTCAAATTATCCATCTACTTTATATATTCAGATCTGTGGAGAGTTGCTCCTGTTCACAGAAAGAATTCATGAATGTAAGTCGCTATGTCATAATTTGAATTCTCTGAATTTGGTCCGACTGATCTACCTGTAAAAATACTGCAGTGTCGTGAACCCTGCTGTTTGGACAGATCAGAAACAAGCAAAACTGTTTTTCAGTTAGCAATTTCGCTAGCCAAGAAGATTTGACATAGCCACTAGTACTATTCCTCCAAATCATCACATTACTTGTTCTTGCATCGCTATTTATGTCCTCAAAAGAGCACGGAAACCCGACCGAACCAACCATCCAACGGGTTCGGACAAATATTTAGAACTTATATTCATGCTCGGACACATCAGAACGTCTCCTGTTTCCTGTCGACAGTAAAACCACTCGCTCTGAGACTCTTAAGTGTTCAAAGATCAGAGCTCTGCACTTCTTGTTTAGACACAAGTCAAAACTGTTTCATTATTATGTGTGAAATGTGGTGCAATACTTCAGATACTTGACTTTTAAAGCATAAAAGATTGGAGATAAAGTCCACAAGTAAAGTCATTTTCATTCATCTGCAGCTTTACCCTAGCGCGCTGTGAGGATAAGCAAATGCACATGAACTACTTTGCTTTTTTTACGTTTAAATAACGTCTAAAACTGGTTTAATAGCGACGTTTTGTGCATTATTTGCGGATCACAATTTCTACAGATAATATGGATGAAATGCTGCAGTTTAACTTGACAACTTTACAAGCGATGAGGAATAAAGTCTTGTATTTTGAGTCTCTGTGTCCGTTAGAGGCCACGTAAACAATATCCTATGTGTGTCATTAGTGGGCGTATGAAAATAGTGTGATTTTAATTGTGTTGGGTTCGGACACAAGTATCTTAATGCCTATCGGGCTCGGGTCGAGTATTTCGTTGGACCTTGAAGTTGGACCATAAGGGATTCATGCTAAAGGATATGTTTAATGTCACACCAAGGAACATTCCAGGCAAAGCTATAATATCTCCATGGAGAAGAAAGTACTGGCACTTTTAGATACCACTTTGAGTCAGTTTTAGGAGTTGATTTTCAGTTGAGACTTAAAATGTTCGATGTTTGGAGCGAACAGAATGGTCAAAAGGGGCTGTGGGGCTGTTTCATAGTTTGAGACCAGCGATCGCAAATGCCCCAACTCCCCCGGTCTTGACGTTTGGTTTAAAGCGAACTGGTCTCCAAACTTTGGGGCTCTGACTGAAAAATACAAAGACAGCAGTTCAGAAAAATATACAGGAGGCAAAGCATTTAACACTTTAAAGACGAGCAGTGCCATTTTGAATTGAATTTTAAGCAAAATTTACGAGTTTTATCTCGTTTAATGTCGTTACCTCATAAACGTACCTGGGGTTTTGTTTCATTCACTTACATTGGTAGCTGTAGTTTTCAAATTGTTGTGTATAGATTGGCAATTCCAGCGCTGAAATTATCCAAATGATTCTAGTGACTGTGTATAGAGTTTAAAAGCACAATGGTTAATCTGGCCTGTATGAATGCTGCAATATGAACTGTAAATGTGTAAATGAGAGTGAATGGGACTAGTTTTACTTTTTGACTGGATGAGTGATACGTTTTATTTTATTGGCACGTGCTCCATTTATGACATCGACCTGACCGGGGACTGAAGGTTGAAATTAGCAATTTGGCCTTGTCCCTGATAAAAAAAACAAATCAACTAAACTGAACAGAAGGTGACACAAAACAACATACACTAGGACTAAACCCAGACTAGACCAGAACTGAACCCGAACTAAACCAGAATTATACAAAGACTAAAACAGAATTATACAAATACTAAAGCAGGACGATACCAGGACTAAACCCTGACTAGGCTAAACCAGGACAAAACCAGAATTATACCAGGTCTAAACCAGAACTAAACAAGAATTATACCAAAACTAAACAAGGGCTAAACCAGGACTTGGAGCAGAACAAAACCAAGTCTAAACCAGAACTAGACCAGGACTAAACCCTGACTAGGCCAGAACTATACGAAGACTAAACCAAGACCAGGATTAAACCAGGACTGAACCATAACTACACCAAGACTAAACCAGGACTAAACAAGAACTAGACAAGTACTAGATCAAGACTAAACCAAAAATAGGCCAGGTCTAAAACAGGATTAAACCAGGAGCAGACTAGAACTAAACCTAGACTGGACCAGGACTTGGACCACAACTCAACCAGGACTAGAAACCAGAACAAAACCAGGACTAAACTAACGGCCGACATAACCCCCTGCACACTGGACAAAAGAGTGTGGGCTGGTTCACCTGGTCCACACATGTGCACAGTGTGATCCACAGGCTGCAGATCCACAGGCTGCAGACACAGTACAGGACATATTAGCATAGACAGAGGAGCAGGCACAGTGGGGGAGGCCATTAGGCACAAGAGCAGCGTGCAGCTCTAACATGGAGTGTGTGGAGGATCAGAAATGACACACCCCACAGGGGGCGAGGTCATAAAGGAAAAACTGCACTTGTTGAGCTCCTATATTTCACATGCGTTTACAGGAGCAGCGCCCCCTGCTGTTTGTTTTTCCACAGTTTGACTATTTAAGTTTCAAACTGAAAACACTCTGGTCCACCCTGTGATGTCATGTGGTAATACAGGAAGTGCTCCACTGTGTTTTTAAATCCATGCACCTTCACTAGAATCATTTGGATCATTTGCGGTCAGAATTGTCAAACTTGAAGCGTCTTGTTTTAGGCATGTTGAAACTTCTTCTGTCTCAACTGAAAAAAGGTAAAACAAAATGAAATGTTAAAAAGGTAACATCTTAAGCTTATGTTAGTGCATCAAATATTAAGGCAGCTCATTTGAGGCTTAAACATCTGTTTACTTTTAAACTACCATTTAATGACATCACAAGGTGGAATAGAGCATTTTGAGCTTTGGAAATGTAGACTTCAAGGTCAGTTGAACATCTGTGAATGTCTCACAGGAGTTCATTTTGCAGAGTACCGTATTTTTTGGACTATAAGGCGCATCTAAAATCATTACATTTTCTCAAAAATCCACAGTGGCCTTATAATCCAGTGGCCTTATGTGTGACCTTTGGTTGTGTTTAACCTCCAACCGATTTTATTCCACATTTCCACATTAGTCTAATAAGGTATTAGTGGGCGAGTGGAGGAGTATAATATGTTGGCCACATATAGGGCGACTGTGCAACATACCGGTAGTTCTGCCGTGTGCTGTACAAGGACCCAAAATGCACCTGTTAAGAGACATGCACCATGCAGATTTCAGCTTTTGTATTTTACAATATTGAGAGGGATCCGGGCATGTTTGATGCCGAAATCACCCAACTGTTAAACTTGTATTTTTGTGTTAGCTACAACTGAGAGTTGGCAAAAGGAAAATAAATTTGTTAACTGGACAAAAGTTATTTCAACCAAATTTCAACCAAGTTCAACCAAATAACTTTTGTCCAGTTGGCAAATTTATTTTCCTTTTGCCATGGATTCTACCAGGACGACTGAGGGATTTTTCACACAACTGAGAGTTATTGTAAATGACCTGAATAAAGTTTGATTTATCCGACATGCGTTTTGTTTCTCTTATTGTGCCTTATAATCCGATGCTCCTTATGTGTGGACAATGACACAACTGACATATTATTTGATACTGCGCCTTATAAGTCGGTGCACTTTATAGCCCCAAAAATACGATATAGGACCTTTTGAGAGGACAACTTCAAACAGAAATGTACTACAAAATCTCCACAGCGCAAAATGCTTGCTTTAAAAACAAGTTTTATGTTATTTTTAGCTGGTTTTGTTCAACTTCTGTCAAAAATATCAACAAACTACTCCTTAACAAAAACCGTGAACTTAAGAATTGAAGCTGGCTGCCATTTTCAATATTTTAGGTTTTTGTTATTTTTGAATTCTCAAAAATATCCTTCATCCGTTAGCCTTGAGACAGGCTTCAAATGGCACTAGAGAAAAACAATCAATATGGCAGAGTGGCACGTTGTTGACTGGGTTGAAAGCTTTTTCAGTTCAAATCGACGTTGCTATTTCTGTAACTTCAGCTTTTTTTCCCCCGGTCTGAGCTCTAATATTCATCAACACATGGCTCTGAGGCAGCCGTCTATTTCTGTTCGTAATTATGGAGAGACACTGTGTTTTAAATCATAAGGTTATTTATACAGACATAAACGGGCCAAATGAAAGATGGGCTGTTAGGAGCTCTGTTAAACCCGTGGAAAACACTTGATTTGTGCAAAATGTGTTATTTTACTCATATATACTGCTACTTTAAAGAGGCACTATGTCACTTTTCTGGAGGAGGATTCACCACCTGCTTGTCGCCATAGAGATGTCATTGTTTTATTGTTACCGTTTTACCCAATATTGGATTAAACCTCCAAACCTCCAAAGACTAATGCAGTATCATTACTTTTATTACAGTATTTGTATGAAAAATTGACTTTTCAAAGCTTTTACCCATGTTAAAGTTGTTTCCACTCCAAAAGGAACAGAAAAAACACAACAAAATTCTTGTAGAGGTGCAAATGCAGGAAAGAGCAATTAAAACTGAAAAAAAAAATGCATCGCACACTCAGATGGCTGATATCCAAAAGCGTTTTTTTTAATATTTCAATAAAGTTTTGGCAAAAAAGCCTCCATCAAACGTTATTGAAATATATAAAAAAGCTTTTGGACGTCGGCCATTTGATTGTGCTATGCTTTATTTTCACTTCAAATTGTTTCCCCTTATTTACACCCTCAAAGTTGCCTGATTTGTGCATGTTTGACTAATTTTATTGTATTTTTTTATCCATATTCTGTATTCAAGGCATCATTGCTCAGACCAACCCCCTTGTTCAGCCACAGTTCTGTACTAACTTGATAATCCATTTTTTTTTCTTAATGAAAATTAATAAAACACTGGATTTGGCAGCGTTGTGTTTTTGGTGGAAATGGAAAAAAAAACCATGTACAGTCTCACACATTAAAAAACAAAAAAAAAAATGTGGCTAAGTACAGATAATTGAGTTCCCATCATACATTGCTTTTATCAAAGTCTCTCTAAAAAGCACATTTAAATTACAGTCGTCTCTCCCCAAAGTGCACATTTAAAACAACTAATTACTAAAAAAGCAAAATATTTTATGCTTAATCACAGACTTCTGCAATAACGAGTCAAGGTTATGGGGAACTTGTACCGACGATAGAGAGACGACTGTTACCAGATCTTTCATTTTGGTGGTTATTGCGATGACAATGCCTGGAAATGCACACTTGGAAGCCACTGTTATGGAAGGTTATTTTAGTCACGGACATAATACTGTAATTGGCAATGTGACAGAACCTACTACATCACCGAATGCTCCAAGAGTTCACCAGAGTTTGCATGTTTTTCCTGTGTCAAATACACAGACCAAATTTAAATTCTGCGTCAAAAACTATATATGCACTGTAGGTACGTCATATACTCAAAATATCAATGCAGTAATGTATCGTGATGGCTTCAACACGTGTACCGTATTTTTCGGACTATAAGGCGGATCTAAAATCATGACATTTTCTCAAAAATCAGCAGTGGCCTTATAATCCAGTGGCCTTATGTGTGACCTTTGGTTGTGTTTAACCTCCAACCAATTTGATGTTGTCCACATTAGTCTAATAAGGTATTAGTGGGCGAGTCAGGAGGAGTAATATGTTGGCGACATATAGGGCGACTGTGCAACATACCGGTAGTTCTGCCGTGTGCTGTACAAGGACCCAAAATGCCACCATTACTATGCAGTTTTCATTTTTTTTGCATTTTATTGTTAAAACTGCAATGTTGAGAGAGGATCCGGGCATGTTTGATGCCCAAATCACCAACTGTTAAACTTGTATTTTTGTGTTAGCTACAACTGAGAGTTATTGTAAATGACCTGAATAAAGTTCGATTTATCCGACACGTGTTTTGTTTCTCTTATTGTGCCTTATAATCCGATGCTCCTTATGTGTGGACAATGACACAACTGACATATTATTTGATACTGCGCCTTATAATCCGGTGCACTTTATATCCCGAAAAATACGGTATCGATACACTTTTAAACAACATCAACTGTGTATAAACTGTTATACTTTTACCTTCCTGTTGCTGCTCTTGTGGCTGACTGGCTGACACACTGAGCAATTTTACACTTTAACTTAACTTATTTTGGGATTCTGACCACGTGCAGGTCAGTGGACGGAAGTTAAAGTCTATCGGATTGTGTGAGATTGATGCTGGGCCTGTATGGAGGTAGCCATGTGGCAGATGACCTTCCAGACAAAATACTTAAAAGGGATTGATCTGTCTCAACGCCGACTGAAACAACAGATTAAAGCTGCAGTGAAGCTTAGGAGAGGCTTTCCTGTTTGCGGAGTTGACGTGGCTCCCCCTAGAGGCTGCTGTGATGTTGCAGGACAGTGGGGACACAGATGGGACACTTTTGTCTTAAGGACTCTTATTCTCTTCAAACTTTCTTTTTCCAGTTGAGCTGCACTGACAATTTAGTTTGAGCTTATTATTGTATTTCACTGCTCTATGTGCTTAAATTGCCACTTGGAGACAAAGTGATTTTGATTGATTGAGAAGGAGACTTGGTATAATGTTCTTTCTGTACCTTTGTTGCTTTAAATCACTTCTAAAAATATTGCGGGAAAGGCAATAGAGCCTCCATAAACTTATATTATATTTGACTGTATCACTGTCCATTGCCAAATAAAACATCCATAATGAAAAGGAGCAGTGTGACCCTAAATCCTGCTGCTCGGGAGACAGATCGTGGTCATTTGTATTTTTCTGCATTACATTAGCCAACTCTGTGATCTGCAGAACTGTCCTGCTGCCAAAGCCCCTGCAGCAGAGCACAGACGGGCTTAGATACTTCATTCTCATGGGCTTGTACAAATTGGCACCATGGTGATAACGGCTAATGTTAATTCTCTGCACTAATAATGGCTGGGTTTA